>SSNS01000685.1:14961-44970 GCA_006937985.1 Aphyosemion australe | reverse complement strand
AAAGTCAGAATTCTGAGAAAAAAGTCAGAATTCTGAGATTAAAGTCAGAATTCTGAGAAAAAAGTCAGAATTCTGAGATTAAAGTCAGAATTCTGAGAAAAAAGTCAGAATTCTGAGAAAAAAGTCAGAATTCTGAGATTAAAGTCAGAATTCTGAGAAAAAAGTCAGAATTCTCTTTCTTTTCTTTTTTTTCTTTTCAGTGGCCCTAATCCTCTTCCGTACTTTTAATTACTTTATAAAAGGCTCTGATTTTTATTTCTTTTATAGCAGTTCTAAATTGTTTTATCTGGCTCTGATTTTTATGTTTTTACTGTGATTCTTAAGTATTTAATTGTTGATTTTTATTTTTATTCTCTTTCCATATTACTGTAAAGTTAAGAACTTTGGTCACCCTTTGGAGTGTGTAAAGCGCTATATAAATAAACATTGATTGATTGATTGATTGATTGATTATCTATAATAGTTTATGTCGTTTTGTTTTACGTCGTCCATTTCGTACCCACCATTGTCACATGTATGATCGTCTGTCCTGGCTCTCTGCTGAAGCTATAGGAGGAACTTTCATTGGTTGTTGTTTTTATTTAAAATTGTTCATTTTAATTTTCCTTACTATTTAACCACTTCATTAATACCTTTCTGGTCTCATTATAATATATGCAGAACTTCTCTTACTTCGTTTGTGATTCCCCGTTTTAAAACGGAGTCAGGGAGGTTGGCTTTTTCTGTCAAAGCTCCAACTGATTGGAATAATTTACCTGTTGTTTTAAGATCTATTACTTTATTTTGGCAGTTTAGAACCTTGGTCTATGAACATTTAACACCTACCTGTATTTGTTTTTGAATTTATTATTGTCTCAATTCGTTTTATCCTAAATTCCTCTTTCGTATAATTTGTCTCTGCACCAGTCTGTTGCGCCGTTTGTATGTTTTGTTTATATGTGATTATTGAATATTTATCTGAAAGTATTTTTTTTATATATGATCACACAATTTATTATATGTGACTAGTTTTACTTTCTATTATTTTACTTTTGTTTTGTTTAGTTATTTTAAGTTGTGGTAGTGTTACTTTTGCCACATTGTCATTTTATTTCGCATGGAAATTATTGTTTTGTCATCTTGGTTTTTTATTTGCATCTTTTTTCTAAGAGGACCCAATTGAAAACGAGATGTTCCATCTCAATTGGTTTATCCTCTTAAAAGATAAGTTAATAAATAAATATTATATTCTTTCACATAACATTTTATGGCAAGGTGGAGAAACAAGGGCCCGGATGGGATTCGATCCCCAGACTCCCAGGTGAGAGTCACGCACGCAAACCAATCAGCCAAAGGGATATCCCCGGTCAGTGCACACAGGGTGCATGATCAATCGGGATACAGTGACAGGATGCTCACCCTGTCACAATTTGATGACTTTAAATGATTTACATGAATTAAGAATAGAACAGAGTAGTCCTTTATTGTCATTATACCTATCTATTTGATTGCTTAAATTAATTCTTTAGATAGATGAATTGATTCTTTAAATTGTTTTTCATTCATTCATTCATTTATTTGTGATTTTATTCTTTAAATGAACTGTTTTCTTAAATTAAATAACTGGATTGTTTGGATCCGTTTAGGCAGAGATGTGGTCTCATTTAACAGATCATCTGCAGAAGAAGCTCTGGAAAACTCTCATCTATTTTTAAAACAGAAAAAGTTTTATTATAAAAGTTCTCTGAGAGTTTTAAGTCAGCAGGTTTATTCGTCTGGTTTGAGGTGTTTTTGCCTTTCTCCATCTTTGAGTGGGACTCTAAAACCTATAGAGTCTCTGTTGTTTTATGTTCCAGTAGATCTGGTCTGTGAGGCAGCAGGAGGAAATGTTCAGCCACATTCCTGGTTGATTCTTGTCGGATGATTGAGTGAACACACGTAACTTTGTCTGGATTAACTGTTATTGTTGCGGTGGACCGGTGACATGCCCCTCCTCTCCGTACCAGGTCTCTGTGACCCCAGTAGAACCAGTAGAGGGATTTGTGAGAGTCTGATTCAAGAGTTTTTCGTTCATGACCTCTAAACTGAATGTTTCACTAAGGAGTTTTGTTTGAACAGAAACAAGACCTCCTGGTACGGTGGAATCTAACGTCTTTGCTCCTGCTGACGGAACAGAAGCTTCCTGCCAGCTGCCTGTCATCAACTTTTCTTTGTAAATCAGTTCTGTTTAAACACTTTGACCTCTCACCCCAAGCTGTGTTTGTTTGCTGCCACCTCTCCCCATTCCTGGTCCAACTGTACCATCACCTCACAAAGACCTCACCTCTCCTCTCTAAACTGTTCACGCCCTCGGCTTCCTGAAAACAAACTCACTAAAGTGTTTCTCAGCTTTGAACACTTGAATATGAACATACCTGTTTCTCCATTCCCAAGGTGACCTTTAAACCCCAACTTAGTCACCTGCCACTGACTTTGTATCCTGCAGAATGCCATTGTCAACCTCAGTGTTATTAGATGTGAGACTTCACCCAATTATCCATCTGATCGGAGTGTCCATCCAGAATGAGTCTTTGTAAAACCCAAGTATCTGGCCTGAGTGACTGTCCCACCTGTGTCCATTTAACGTGAGTGTCTCTTAGACCTGAGTGTCCATCTGACTCGAGTGGGTTTCTGACTTGAGTTTACGTCTGACTTGAGCATCAGTGTTACCCGAGGGTCTGTCTATTCTCTGTTTTTGTTAGTTTTCTCTTGGCTGTGCTGCTTACCACACACGTCTGTATTATCAATTTTTCATCCAATCAGGTTTAACTCTTTATGTGTTGCCAGTCAAGTCAACTTTATTTATAAAGTGCTTTACAACAGCATGAAAGCTGACCAAAGTGCTTAACAAGTCAAAATAAAAACAGTGAAAACAACAGCAGTTTCTTATAATGCTGAGAATAAGTTACGATAAAAGACTCAGTAAAAGAAATAAAAACATGACATAAAAACCAATAAAAACAAATAATTGAAACAGACTTAAAAGTGACTAAGAACAGATGCACTCTCACACTGAATTAAAGGCAACTGAGAACAGACGAGTCTTTAGAAGTGATTTAAAACCCGACAGTGAGGAAGCCATCTAAATCTGAATTGGTAGGGTATTCCACAACCTTGGGGCTGCTACTGAGAAAGCTCTGTCACTCCTGAGCTTTTGCTTTGTTCTCGGCACCTCCAGGAGAAGCTGGTCAGCCGACCTCAGGGACCGAGACGGAGAGTGAGCAACTAAAAGAGGTACTGCGGGGCAAGGCCATGAAGAGCTTTAAAAGCCAATAAAAGCACCTTATACTGAACCCTAAAACCAACAGGCAGCCAGTGCAGCGAAGCTAAAATTGGGGTGATGTGATCCCTCTTCCTCAAACCCGTCAATAGGCGTGCTGCTGCATTTTGCACCATTTGAAGACGGAAGAGGTGCCAGAGGGAGTCTAATCTGCCCAGGCCCTCCAAAATCAGAGCAGAAGAGCAGGAGAGCTGTTTTATTTTTGACCAGTGAGCTTTCAGATTGGCCTCCCTGGGTCAACTAACTGGCCCACAATGACATCAAGAGTTTACTGTCCTCTGACTGGATGAACAGAGCAGAGCCATTGCCACCAAACTTTGCTAGCAAAGTTCATCTCCAGTGACATGAAGGACACTTGAAATCTGATCTGTGAATAGTGATGTTACTGCTCTAATACCAGGCCTTGTTCTAATGCATCATTTATATCATTTTGGTGACTTGTGTACCGTCACAGTGGTGGATCACATCAGCAAACCCACACTGAAGGCCCAGGTTCCAAATGCCTGTCACTGATCAGATCCGAGAGTCCAGGTGACTCAAGTGCCCATCCAACCCGAGTGTCCATCCGATTTGGGCGTCGGTCTTACTCAAGTGTCCATCTGACCTGAATGCTCATCAGACCCAAGTGTCAGTCTTCTCCAAAAGTCTGTTTGACCAGAGCGTTTGTCTGACTGGAGTGACTTGGAACTGAGTATGTATGGGATCTGAATGTGTGACTATTTGACCCAAGTTTCCCTCAGACCAGAGTGTCTCTGACTTAAAAGTCTATCTGACTTGAGCGCCCATCTGATCCGAGTGTTTGTTTGACACAAGTTTCTGACTTGAGTGTCTGTCTTACTGGAGTAGCTGGACCTAATGGTCTTTCTGACTGGAGTCACTGGCTGACCTGAGTGTTACTCAGACCCAGATGTTGGTCTGACCTTGGTGTCATATCAGAGTGTGACTCAAGTGTTTATCTTACCAGTGTGTCTATGACACTCAAGTTTCCATTTGCATAGTCGTCATACTAGCTGGGGATGCCAGGGACATGTCCACACCAATATTTATAATTGACAAATTTGTCTCCACCAATTTTAAAAACCCAGTGCAGGGCTTCTTACCAGCACAGCTCTATCATACTCTTGTGTTCTCAATAGAATTTCTATTCAATGTTAACTTGAACTGACAGGTATTTAAATTCCACTACCTTATTCAGTCATGGTGTCAGCCAGGTTTTGGGTCTGTTGTCTGCTTCTCTTCCTCATTTTTCAATCTTCAGCATTTTTCTCAGGTTCACACTGGAGGGCACTGTGGTGATGCACACACACAGCTCCTCATCTGTGGACGGCGTCTGCAGTTGTTCTCTCCACACAGCTGCTGCTGATAAGACAGTCACTGAGAGGATAAGATGGAGCGGTATGGGGAAAACATTAAGACTACTTCCCTGCCACAGGAGGCTAGAGTCCTAGAACCCCCCAAGGCACTTTACAACACAACAATCATTCAGTTGGGAAAACGTCTTTTTACATTTTTGTTTTTAGCCATTTGGCTGACAGTTAACCAGTCTAATATAGTTACTTGCTGGTCGTGTAGTGTTGTTACAAAATATTGAACGTTTACTTGAGAATTTTTTGGGAAGACTTCTTTTTACCTCTACTTGAGTAATTTTATTTTTAAGTAATGCTCTTACTTGAGCACATTTTTGGCTACTCTACCCACTGGTAGTTACAGAGTAATGCATTACTTCCAAACACATTTTTTGTGATAGCCTACTCCATGAAATGCTTGATATGCATGTAGTAATTCTGAACAGGGGGTTTGTGCAGGTTGATGGAAGCAGAGGATCTAAGCATGCAGGAGATACAGGGGGATGCAAAAGTTTGGGGAGGAAGCTATCCACATTGTTCTTACGGCCCGTGATGCTTTGCGCAAAAAATGCAGGAAACTTCCAGGCTGCATTTGTTTACATTGAGACGATGTGATTCCTTCATGCTAATCCTCTTTTTATGGGCATTTAGAAACTGAAAGCATGCATGAACACCAGCTGTCACAGCTCAAACGGGACACCGTTACACTCCTTCTGCCTCCTGAAGCAGAGAGGTGGGGGGGTGATCTTAAAGTCTGGCCAAAGCTAACATACAGTAGCATTTTAGCTACTTTCTGAACTCAGTTGCATCTGACAGCAAGGCAATAAACAATCTCAGAGGCTTATCAGTGCCTACATAGTAATAATGTTGGTTGTGTTTTGTTGAAAGAGGTGGGACACAATCTTATTTACTTAAAAGATGACGTAGAGCCGAGTCAGAGCCTTAAATCCCTCATCACCAAGCCTGGGTTTTAGTTTCTACATCAGGAGAAATACAAACAGCAGGATGGCACTTTTAGGTTAATAACAGCAGTCTAAACACACGTTAAATTATAACTATTCAGAAAATTGTACACATGAAATAATTCCTGTTGTTGTTGTGAGACTGCTGTCAGATCTCTTTACTACCCGGCGTCTCTACTCCGGAGGTTTGTCATATCTAACAACAAAACAGGATTCGGGTGTTCCTCTCAGAGTTTTTTCACAATAAAATGAAAGGAAAAGTTTGTGGTAGGTTTCAAGTTATGATTTTTCAGCCACATCTTTCTTGGTTCATCTCTGGGGAGGGGGCGAAAACCGTACCGACGCTCGCAGCCGCACACTCTTTACTCTGGAGGTGCATATTTTAAATATCGCTCTTGTAGCCACAAATTTTATTTTCTCTTGTTCTTCTTAGTACAAGCGCGAACAGCACAACATCTTCCCGAGCCGCATGACTACATTTTTGGGGGTAAATATTTTTTTAAATCCTCTTTGAATGTTCAAATAAACTGCTACTAGCATCGAAGCCTCACAGTACAAACCAATATGCGCCACGTCTGGTATCTCACCGGATGTTGCTTGCATCAGCATTTCTCCATGAGGCTACTCAAAAATAATGTGGATAGGAAGTGTTTAGAGGCTGTTATTTCTGCAAAAGGAGGATCTACTAAATATTGAGTTCATTTCATTTTTGTGGTGCTCAAATTTATGCACCTGACTAATTGCACACTTTCTGTACATCCTATCAACATTATTTCATTTCTCAAATATCACTGTGTGTGCCTCCTATGATATATTAAAAAGAATTTTTTTATTGTAACAACCAATGATTTATACAGGAAAATCATGAAGATTAACAAGGCTGCCCAAACGTTTGCATCCCACTGTACTTGTAAGAGCTCTGAGAAATACGAGGGGGCAAGGTTGCGAATGGTCTTATGTGTGAGGAGTAAAATTTTGCAGTCAACCCTGAATTTTATCAGTAGCCTGATTAGATTCAGATTCAGAGCAAGATGTTTTTGTTTGTCTTGGACATTTCAGTGCTTGGAGAGTCAACCTGAACTTTGATGCTCCTCGGCCTTGGTCTATCCGTTTGTGTGTTGTCTTGGATTTTGGGAGTGGATATGGTTTTTGTGACTTCCTGAAAGCTCCTGTGGACTTTAGTGTCTCTGGCCTTGACTCTGTTGTTTCATTTTTGTAATTTATGACTTTTTAACCAATATTTTTTCCTGGATGGTGGAAACCTGAGCTAACCAACTGGGAGCTCAGGTCTCGTGAGAAGAAACATGTCTATTTGACTTTCCTAATCAGTGACTCCATTAAGTTTTGGTGCAGTTATTTTAACCCAATCAGATAGTTGAAGGTAATGATCCAATCATTGAGAACGGGGACCAGCACAATGATTGGATGAGATCTTTCCACCAGTGTACGTTTCAGAGACAATTAAATTGATTCTTTTTTCACATGAAGCCGGGTTAATGAACAAGAAAATACTTCAAATGAAAAACCTGGATTGACAATGAATTTTTTTGTTTTTATAGATACCCACTTTTCCACCTGGTTACATACAAAACATTCATTTTTATTGATTGTCATCAGTGTGTGAAGAACATTTCACGCAATGTGGCACAAAATGCTCCTGAAAAAAACGACTGCACCTTTAATTCTAATGGTTCAGAGTGAAAAAGAGACCATGAAGAAAAAACGTGACAAGAGATGAACTAATTTGACTTTATTGATCTCATTTAATCAACAATTACAGATTCATTGATTTCAGTGACTCAAATTTGGTCCTTGATTACATTTCATGCCTTCAGGAAAGATCCACCGATGATTCAGACATTGATCAACAAATCTGTAAGAAGAAAAACATAAATCAAGTTGGTTCCTGTAGCACAGAAAAGTTTCATGACACAACACTTGAGGGCTGAATTGGTTTCTACTCACAGCGACAGCTGTAGGCCACTTCCAGGTACTTGTAGGTTCCCACACAGGGATCTCCAAACTCAGAGTTACTGGCTAAGATGCTACAGCTGCGTTTCCCGTTACAGCTGTAGATGAAGTGCAACATGGAAAAAACAACAGATTAAAGGTTTATCCCTGCTCTAATCCTGTAGTTAAAAAGAAGAAGAACTAAACAGTACTTTTGTGCAACAACATCAGTGAGAGTGGAGCAAGAAACATCTTTGAGCTCAGATGGAGGATGTCCGTAGGAACAAGTGGTGGAATCATGACGTCCATAGTCAGCAGAATGCACATGGATCTTCGCTCTTGGAGCTGAGTTACAAGACCAAGCAGAAAGGTTTTAACACAGCAAGTTTTCCAGGAGCCAAATGCAACTAGCAAAAGTATCTCAGAAGGCTGTGAAGGTTGGAGACAAAAGCATGAACAATGTTTCTGAAATGTTTCAGCTTGAATGATGCTTCTTCATTTCCTTTGAGTTTTACGGTCTCAGTCTGTCCTGCAGGAATTTAACAGTTATGAAAAAATGACTTTTTACTCAAACTGAATTGTGACGCTCTTCAGGAAGTTTACTTTCTGCAAGTTAGAAAATGCAAGAGATGTGAGACGACTTTGGGAGGAGTAGGAGACCAAAAGGAAACTGAATTCTTAAGACAGTTTTGGACAAGGAACATTCCTACAGAACATTTTCAGTGATTAGTGACTTTTAATAAACAACCTGGTTTATAAACAACGTTAAAACCAAAAAAGTTTGTGTAAGAACAGAGAAGCAGTAATTATGGGAGTCTTACCACATTTTAGCTGGACCATTGAATTCTCACAAATGATAAGATGATCTGGTCCAAAAATAAATCAAATAAATAAGTCAGACAAAAGAAATAAAATCAGTCAGATGTTTTAATGGTCAACATTTCATGGACGACCAATAGTGAGTTACTAATGATGCATTAATCTGAAAACCTGCTTCTGTAAAATAAGAAAAGCACCTACTTGACAACCTTGCTTCAGAAAACATCTGTGGATGTAAAAATAAACAAAAACAAATCTGTATCCAGTAGAAAAACATTTCTATTTGAACTGGACTGACTGGTGGAACTGGGAGCTCTATAATAAGTCACTTGTATCGTTTATTTTAAATCTCAGCTTTTAGCTGTTGGCATGAATGAGATCTGATCTGATCAGAGACCTTAATTGATGAGGAGGATCGTCTCTGAGCATAAAGCTGCTCAGAAACATGACATAAAAGGATGTTTCTGCTTTGGTTTGGTTTGAACACATTTCATTGGTTCATTGTCTGTTTCTCATCTGGTCATGAAGAGAAAATAAATCCACCCAAAGTCAGATTAATGCTGATTTATTTAACTACAGATGAACTTCTGCAAACTTACGTTTCCTCCGATCCCGAGGAGCAACAGGAAGAGAAGACCTGAGGCCATCTGGGTAAAATGTGTTATTTTAGTGTTCAGGAAGAAAATCCACATTAAAATATTATTATAAAAACTCTGACATGGATATCCATCACTACCAATAACAGCAGAAGTCAGATTTTACCTTGCTGTGATGAATCCAAGCAGCAGCAGTCACTGGATGAAGGATGCCCTCCTGAACTAAACCCAGAGTTTATATACCTTTGCTCCACCTGGTGGACCTGTCAGTCACTGATGACGGCTGAGTAGACAAAGACTTACACCATGGGGCAAACACACCCAACCCTAACCCAGAGTCCCAGTTAGTACTGGTACTGGTCAGGGTGGGTCAGGAGCAACGACCTGAAGCTGTTTAACATATCTGACTTGACCATCTCTCTCTGTTTGTGTCTCCAACCAAGCAGGTTGGTGCTGATGGACCATGCTGGAGGGAAAAGCCTGCTGGCTTCTTCTAAGAAAAGGTTTAGTTCAGCTATTCTGTTATTGACCAGAAGAATTTCATGTTAATTTGGGGATTTAAATTATTACTGTGAAGATTCAGAGATGGAGGGGTTTCATACCGCGCCATAGAGGTAAGGTGTCAGCATAGACACCAGGGGACAGCACCTTGATGTCAGCACTGTCTTTGGTTAGAGGTGTGGAGGAGTTTGTCTGACAAAACTGTCATCTTTTCAGGCCATTTGAGGCTTAATTTCTACACTGCAATTTGGTCTCATCTCATTCATTAACTGAGAAGCCCAAAGGAGCCCCATAAGGACCCTGTAGAAGACCAACAAGTCAAACCCAGAACAATAAATATCCTCAAAATATATAATTAGAACTAATAAACACTGAATGCAGATTTTAAAGCATGTCTAAAACCAGGATAAACAATAAAATACTTTAATCCTCAAATAAATTATATGTAATCTGAAAATTAATCAAAACATCCTTGCCATTTTCATTCTTCATCCATACTTTATGCACTCACTGCATTTTCCTTTCACTCAGCTGTCTACTTCAACCAGGAGATGACCATAACTTCTGTTTTTGTCTTTTAATTATAGAAACAAATAGCACAATAGAAGCCTGCTGGGCAGACAGAGACAAAAGCATATTTTAAATAACAACCAGGAGAAATGCTTCTGCTTTGGTCGCTGCTCAAAACACTTTGACCTTTGACTCCTTCAAGGAAAACCTCAGATTACTGGAAACAGAGGTTGTCGCACCACATTGTAAAGGAACTAAGATAAATAATAATATCTGCAACACAGGAAAAAATGGCTTTAAAGTATAAATTCAAAGTAAAACTAAACATGTGCAGGAAGAAAAATCCAACATTTAGTTTGGATCTACTTAACCTGAGTTTTTCAGCAGCTTTGGTTCCACAGACCAGTGTTTTTCCACCTTTTTTGAAACATGAAGTATTTTTTAAATTTAGAAGAATCCAACATCAAACCAACAACTAAAAGCATAAAATTACACTTTATTAGGTAAAGAATGACAATATGGTTTCTCAACTCAGTGTGAAACCTGGGCCTTTCTAGATGAACACAAAGCTGATATCCTGGGAGGAATTGAAGACAGACAAAGCTCTTCTCAACAACTCTGACTCTCTCTTTGTTTTTATTTTTCACAGCAGTCATGGTTGATGAACTCAGCTCACACAGATTTGGGTGGAAAATGGGAGTAATGTTAAAATAGATTTATTTCTTTGACAGAATGGAGAACTGCTTTGCAGCAGTCAACCTAAAGCCGTCCAAATGTAGGTCAGCAAAGCTTAGCTTTAAACCACGACCTTGTCTCAGTTCAGTTCTCCTTGCTCTTGTAAAGACGTCCTTCCCAACAACGGATGCCGAGCTATAAGGATCTCTAATCCAGTCAAGGGATTCTGTGAAGACTAAAGAAAAATAAAAGGAAAGCTTCAAATGCTAACTATTGTCTCACAGAGCAGCGCTGGACCAGTGACGTCTTTCCATGTCACGGTGAACGGGAACATGTCTGTTGGCCCATTCCACATGCTGTTGCCAGAGCGGCACCATTTATTTTACCTGTGCTTGTCAGCAGGTGTTCATTGTGTCCTTGCATTTGTGTTCGGTTTATTCTGATGATATCTGCCAGGTTCGGAATGTCAGCTTCACACAACACTCGCCACTTGTAAGCAACTTTGCAAAACTGGTCCTCTCATTTGTTTTGAAAGCTCACTGATTCACCTTTGTGGGTATTTGTATTTTTGATAGAAAAACAGTTATGAGCTTTCTCCTCTGCCTTTTTCCATTATGGGTATAACGGTTTGCGATGCAAAGCATTATGGGATACCAATGCCCAAGTCCGCAGAAGGATGCATTGACGCATCATCGATACAATGGGCGGAGCATGAACTCATCCAGGAACTTTGTGGGCAATGGTGGCAGAGGAGTTAAGTGGCCGCCTTGCAATCAGAAGGTCGCAGGTTCGTGACCCGCTCAGTCTGTTGCTGTCCTTGTGTCCTTGGGCAAGACACTTAACCCACCTTGCCTGCTGGTGGTGGTTGGAGGGACCAGTGGTGCCAGTGCATGGCAGGCCCCACCTCTGTCAGTGCGCCCCAGGGCAGCTGTAGCTAAAATGTAGCTCATCCCCACCAGCATGTGAATGCGTGTTTGAATGGGTGGATGACTGATTGTGTTGTGAAGCACCTTGGGGGGGTGTAGAACCTTAAGAAGGTGCTATACAAATACAGAAAAAACCAAACTTTGACATCATATGTAGACACCCTGTGGACTGGCGCTACCTATTGGAACTGGTGTAGCAGTGGGCTTCCATCTTGGATGGGTTCCCATTCACCCTCAGTGCATTTATTTCTACTGAGGAAGGTGATTACCAAACTAAAAACACATTTTATTATGCTTTTGTTTTTTTTTTTTTTTTTACAAAATCAGACACATGGCTCAGCGTGATAATTAAAAGATAAATGAATGCATTTTATATTTGAATAAAAAACAAGTTTTGATTGTTCATTTGAATTTCTTTCTCACACACACACACACACACACACGCACGCACGCACGCACGCACGCACGCACGCACACACACACACACACCCAGTAACTCCAGGCTATAGTACCATTCAGCCCTCTGTTCAGCACCAGGGTCAGCTCCAGAGCAGAGGAGTCTCACACACAGCTGCGCTGCATCGGTTGATGAACCTCTCCCTTTTAAAAAGCGTCCAGCTGCAGTTAATCAAGGGGAGAAGAGAATGGTTTGAGAGTTGCAGTGGAAACGTGTGGCCTCGTCTGTCTCGTAATTTGACTCTGACTAGTGTATTGGAAATGCTTCTGATTGTTGATCACTTGAGTGAGTTTTGTGTTTCTTAGATTTGGATTTTAGAGCAGCCCTACTTTAGTTTGGATTTTAAACAGAAGTTGGAATTGGTGACTTAGTGATGCTCCAGTGGGGGCTTGATTTTAATTTGGGGGTTTTCTTCTTCATTTGAACCCCTTTGCTAAGGAGAAATTGAGTTCTAGTTTAGAAACCATTCTTTAGTTGGGATTTAACCCCTGTGTAGCCCTTCAGTTTATAGCATTAGTTTCCTGATTGGGTTAAATTTCAGTTTAGTTATTTTAGTGTAGACTTGTTTAAGGCTTTAGAGAGACTCTCCTTTTGTCAAGCGTTATCTCACTTACCTTGTTTTAAACCTTCAAGTAAACAATTTTTGAGTTTTAAACCATCTGCTCGTCCTTTTATGTTGCCTCCTCCTCACCCTCCTACTAGAGCCAACAGAGGGGGTGTAACATAGAGACAACCAATGACACAAGCATGAAACGATGGTTATCAACCCTGAAATATTAGCAAATAGGGATGGGAGGTCTTCCTCTGACATTAAGCAGAGTGCATGTCTGCAGCTGGTAGGGACACTTGTGAGTCACCATAACGGACCACCGGCATACATGTCAACTCCTGTTTGGGATGGGAAATTCCTGTAATTTACCTCTCTTTCCCATATTAGTATTTTCCCAAAGGTTTCCTGTATTATGTTCATTCACAGAGATACCCCTGCCCCCAACCCCCCCATATTTTCCAATCTAAAACCTAACAGGTATGACCATTAGACAGCGAAAAATGCCCTGGAACTGCTCTGCAGTGGGATTGTTATTCCAGCCATAAAGTATTTTACTCAGATTCCAGAGATGTTTAACAGTGACAGTCAGAGTCGTAACAGATGTATATAAATAAGGAAAGAAATAAGGAAACTGTATAAACATTTTTTCCAACACAGGTAGGCTAGAAAAGTCAATATTATTCCCACCTAATCATATTCCAATAGTACGCCGGTTGTTACAACCATAGACTGCACAAAAAACAGGCATAGTTGCTCAATATGCAATTGGCTCCAGTTGGGTTTGGAGTGAGGAACCCACCCAATATGGCGGTTATGCTCGCCAGCGGCCAATGGGGCATCTACATATTCATGTCTATGCTTGGCGTGATTGGAACAGTACTTGAGCCAACACTGATAACGTTTCACAAGGACTTGAGTATACAAGTTCAGAGAAGTACGTATGCATACTGAGAAACGGCCATGCATGCCTCCTGTCTCAGAGTATCAAGGCTAATAGCTAACTGCTGCCACCTACTGACGCAGAATAAAAATACATTACTTTTATACCACAATCAACTTAACAATTAGTCTAGTGAACTAGACCAAATTCTTGCTTAGGATGGCTTGCCAGGCTACTTAACAATAGCATGTTATTAATATTTTACAAGGTAGCTGGATTATTTCTTAAGGCACACCAACACTGCCATAGACAACTTTTACTGTTAGATTCAAATTAAGAGTGGCAAAAAATATTAAAGGTCATGGATGTGAATCCTGGTTTAAACCTGCAGTAACAACCTTCAATAAGAGCGAGAGACCCAATATTAAAGCAATGCTGGACATCAGATGCTGTCAAACCCAGATTAAATACTGATTGTACTAAAGTCGTCTGGTCAATAACAGAATAGTTGAACTAAACCGTTTCCTTGAAAAATCTAGCAGGTTATCCACAGAGGCAGAGCCACTATTTCGATCCCCCATTTTCAAAAGTGTGCATGCTGTTGCTCCATTATCAGGCACCCAGGTAGGTGAACTTTAAAAAAGCATGAGTTATAATTATAACATTTCATCTGTTTAGAGAGCAGATTGTTGAAAAACCAAAGTCAATTTTAATAAAATGTGATTAGAAGTTTGGACAGAATGAAGAAAACTGAGGATTGTTTTGTTTTTTAGGACACAGAAAATGTTCTACTCAGTAGATTCAAATCATAGCTCTGGTTCATGTTGTCCCTCTAAGTGAAAATTTTCTTAATGACAGAACAATTGAACTGGCTGAACTAAACCTTTTCTTAGAAGAAGCCAGCAGGCTTTTCCCTCCAGCATGGTCCATCAGCACCAACCTGCTTGGTTGGAGAGACACAGAGAGAGATGGTCAAGTCAGATATGTTAAACAGCTTCAGGTCGTTGCTCCTGACCCACCCTGACCAGTACCAGTGCTAACTGGGACTCTGGGTTAGGGTTGGGTGTGTTTGCCCCATGGTGTTAGTCTGTATCTAATCAGCTGTCATCAGTGACTGACAGGTCCACCAGGTGGAGCAAAGGTATATAAACTCTGGGTTTAGTTCAGGAGGGCATCCTTCATCCAGTGACTGCTGCTGCTTGGATTCATCACAACAAGGTGAAATCTGATTTCTGTTCATCTGCTGTTATTGGTAGTGATGCATATCCATGTCAGAGTTTTTATAATAATATTTTAATGTGGATTTTCTTCCTGAACACTAAAATAACACATTTTACCCAGATGGCCTCAGGTCTTCTCTTCCTGTTGCTCCTCGGGATCGGAGGAAACGTAAGTTTGCAGAAGTTCATCTGTAGTTAAATAAATCAGCATTAATCTGACTTTGGGTGGATTTATTTTCTCTTCATGACCAGATGAGAAACAGACAATGAACCAATGAAATGTGTTCAAACCAAACCAAAGCAGAAACATCATGATGTCATGTTTCTGAGCAGCTTTATGCTCAGAGATGATCCTCCTCATCACTTAAGGTCTCTGATCTGATTTCATGCCAACAGCTCAGATTTCAAATAAAATGACACAAATTACTCTTTAGAGCTGACCAGTTCCACCAGTCAACCCAGTATACATGGACATGTTTTTTACTTGATACATTTTGTTTCTGACTCATTGTTTTTTACATCCACAGATATATTCTGAAGCGTTTCGAAGTAGGTGATTTTCTTACTTGATCACAGCTCCCTGCAGGGACTTCTGCTGTTGTGTCCTTGGCCAGGACATGTTGACAGTTAAAACATCTAAAGTAATGCTGATTATTATAACCAGGTTAAAGTTGGCATTTTTCAGGATTCCAGTTCAGATCTAGAGACCCAGAATGAAGCTCCCAGATTTGTAAAATAATTATTTAAACTTTCTTCATCTACATTTGTCTGTTTATCATATTTCTTCTTCTTCTTCTCATCATCAACTGTGACCATCAAGTCTCTCGTTCAGTCTGAGTAAATCTAATCATTCTTTCCTGTTTGTGTAGTTTGTTATCGAGGATCCTGTTCCAACTGTCGGATTGGCTGGACTGAGTATTATGGCAACTGTTACAAGTTTGTAAACATAGACCTGGACTGGGCCAGTGCTGAGGTAAAACTGATGTTCTATTATTGTGATGCTTTGATTTTATTATGAATTGTTGAGGTAAGAACCAGTGGCGGCCGGTGACTTTTTTTTTGGGTGGGGCGCTAACCACATATCACCACTAGGGGACGCCAAATTACCATTGATTCTTAAGCATCAGCGTCACACAACTGACGGTCACAGTAGCCCTTCCGGCAACAAAGTTGTTAAAAAAGTTTTTGAATATATTAAGCATGTTTTTGACAAAAACATTCATCCATTCACCCATATATTACACAAACTGCACACACGCTTAAGGGGAGTAGGCTAAATCTAATCAATAGAATCCACTTTCTACAAACAGAACACCCATAAGCTGTAAATAAACGTGAGGCCGTAAAATAGACGCTACACGTATCCAGAAAAACACACAGTGACACAACGCAAGATATTCACAGAAGCAGCCGGCGTTTAGATTAAAGCCCAGACTCACAAACAAAAAGTACCACTTAGTTCAAACCGTATGGAGCGGTGCTAGCCGCTAACGAGGCAGCATGCTGTTTCCTGAAGCCAAAAGCTAAAATGAGGCTTACCTGCAGGTTATGGCCATAATCCGTGTGGTGTAGTAAAAATAATCCACTCGGTTCGTGAAATTCTACATCCCAACGTAAAAGCTTAGCTGATCAGACTGTTTGCTGGCATTGTTTTGCCAAAGACAAGAGTTTGCCCGCCCGCATTCATCATTTTCCTGTTTACGTGGATTCTCTCCCTGTGATTGGTTAACACGAAAGCCAGCCAGCTGAAAAAAACTCAACAACAAGCAATTCGATTGGCTGAGGTTTCACACATTGGAACCTACTAGTAGCNTCAATAGGTAGGTGCTTTTCTTATTTTCTAGCTGCAGGTCTCTATTGGCCGTCCATGAAAATATTGACACTAATCCAGTCTTTCCTTCCTGTTTTCTGCAGTTTGTATTCCAGGACTCTGCAACCGTTGTCCTTCTGGCTGGACTGAGTATGGCGGCCGCTGTTACCTGTTCCAGGACCAAGAACTGGACTGGGCCGATGCTGAGGTACAGCTGATAGAACTGTTATATTAGTGCGATGCTCTAATGTAGCCTTAACCTCCTTCAGAAAATTCAAATGGAGGTTCCCATCAGAGCTCTCTACCTCAGCTGGTTGTCTTATTTCATCTCTCAGATATTCTGCAATAAATACGATGGACATCTGACCTCCATCCAAGGCACGGATCAGTACAACTTCATCAGGGATCTGATCTTCAAAGGAGCAGGATTCAACAAACAGTCTTGGGTTGGAGGCACCAATGCAGTCAGGGTGAGTTTAGTCAGGTTTGTTATAGATCACCAGGTACTGATAGTAAACAGCTTGCTGCTGGTTTTTGTAAAATGATTGATCTGAGTTAATATGTAACACACCTGATTGAGCTGCTGCTCCACAAACATTTCTCTGCACCTAAAAACTAAGAAGTAAACTTGACTCTGAATCACGTTTTCTGTCAGAACGATCTGTGGATGTGGACCGATGGAACACAGTTTACCTTTAACTCCTGGGGTCCAGGTGAACCCAACAACCAAGGTGGAAACGAGCACTGCATGGACATCAACCTGGGTGGTACGAGATGACCTGCTAATTAGACCATGTTGGTTAGGATTAGTTTAGCTCAGCTGTTGAGATCAGGACTGAAAACAGGAAATGAATGAATCTGTAGCTGATAAAGTCACATGATCCCACCTTTGTTTTGGTTTTTCTACATTTATCACAAAGAAATCTCAGATTTCTGACTTTGTCTCTTTTTTTCTTTTAAGGACGAGATTATGTCAACGACGAAGTCTGCACCCAACAGAACTCCTTTGTCTGTGCTAAAGCAGCGACCAGCTTCTTCCACATCCCCTTCCCACTATCAACTTGATCTCAAATTAAAATGAAAACACAAATAAACTGTGTTCTTCTCAGCAGTCTGACATCTGTTCCTTTTGACTATTGGTTTGGGTGTAAATTATATATATTTTACGTGACTTTAATGAAACTGAGATAAAAACAATAAGGAAGAGGTATTTGTCTTATCCAATCCCACATAAAGCGAAGGAGGTAACATTCAAAATTTTAAATGATATTTATCCATCCAACAACTTTTTACATGTCAGATTTAACTGGGTGAATAATTCATGTGGCTTTTGTGAAAGTGGTATTGAAAAGGTCGAACATCTTTTTTTTGAATGTGATTCTGTTAAAGATTTCTGGTTTTCTGTTCACCCTTGGTTGTTGTCTAAAAATATAACAGTGAGTCTGTTAAACTGGTCTGCTATAAAATTCAGAGTTTTTTTGAAGGACAAAAATCATGATTTTTTGGTAAATGTTTTGATTTTGCTTGGAAAACATTTTATTCACAGATGTAAATTCCTCAAGGTTAAGCCTCACATAAGTGGATGGAAAAAGGACCTGGAACTATTCAAGAAAATTCTGTTTTACATGGAGATGAAAAACGCCCAGAAACTATTTTCTTTGCTGGAAACATTTGACTTTCTAGAATGAGGCCCTGATGAGTTCTTCTGATTTTCATGTTTTCTTTTGTGTTTTTTGTTTGTAAAAGCTGATTCAACACGTTTGGATATTGATTGTTTGTTTGCCCTGTTTGTTGTATAATAAAACTTATTCAAAAAAAAACAACAGCAAGCACACGCTTCCTGACACAAGTCAGCGAAACTGGAAGCCCTCTCCACAGCAGACACACAAAGGAGGGAGGGAGGAAGAACTCGAGAGAAGCGCCACAGCGCCCGCATTTATAGTGGGATCTCTTAAAGGAGTCATCACCTGGAATTTTCACTTTTCCACTTGAAAACATGTCTATAATGGCTTCCTAATGATTTTTCACTGGCTGAGAAGCTGATATTTAACATTGAAGCGTTTGTTTAATCTTGCCTTCTTCAACCAGCTCACATGCACCCCACGAGCACGCGCATTCCAAAATGAGATTTGCCTATATGCCGACACAAAGGCCGAATATAAACAAATATAAACCAGCAGCGAACAAACCAGCACAACAAAGCTCATTTCATAATGTGAAACTCATAAATTATGTCTTACCGTTGACGACTCATGTTATAATCCGTGTTATGGGAGACAAAACTCCGATCGGTTTGTGTATTCCATCTTCACAACAGCATAAGAGCCGATGCCTGGCTGTTAGCTTGCTTTGTCCCAACTCAACAACAAACAAGGACGCCATTACACACGAGGCTCGGCTCCGGCTCGTACATACATGGTTGGATCCCGTAGGTCACTGCCAGGTCGGGTTCAGTTAAAACTTTTGTTGTTTTGGAACAAGACGCTGAAGCTGCTTCCTGCTTCCTTCCACCAATCAACGCGCCCCTCAGTCCCGCGCGCGTCCAACACAGCCGAAATATCGCGTTTGATCTCGTGAGAAAATATGCCCTTTACAGA
The DNA here is from genome assembly GCA_006937985.1 of Aphyosemion australe. Lineage (NCBI taxonomy): Eukaryota > Metazoa > Chordata > Actinopteri > Cyprinodontiformes > Nothobranchiidae > Aphyosemion > Aphyosemion australe. The sequence continues at coordinate 25,873 of SSNS01000685.1, read as the reverse complement.
AAAGGATCAGAAAAGCACATTTTTAATTTATTTTTCCAATACAATTTATTTTTATGGCCTAAAAGACTATAATAGGACGTAGATATCCACGGTATTATAGGTGATGACTCCTTTAAAGGCGATAGGTCAGCCAATTAACTAGTTGAGAAGCCAACCACCTCACCAGGGAAGCCTGGACGCCTCCCTGGTGAGGTTTTCCGGGCACGTCCAACCGGGAGGAGACCCAAAGGAAGACCCAGGACACGCTGGAGAGATTATGTCTCTCGGCTGGCCTGGGAACGCCTTGGGATCCCCCCGGAGGAGCTGGCCCAAGTGGCTGGGGAGAGGGAGGTCTGGGCTTCCCTCCTTAGGATGCTGCCCCCGCGACCCGACTCCGGATAAGCGGCAGAAAATGGATGGATGGAGAAGCCAACCAGTCCTGCTACACTAGTTTTATATTTAATCTCAAATCTAATCTGTTTGTTCATACCTCTTGCTTTTCTTTTTATATCTATTTTGTTTTATTTATTGTAGTTATTTTAGTCTGCTCCTAGCCATGCTGGGGAGAGATCATCTCACTGATGATGTAAAGTTGTTGAAAATATTTTAAAACTCTGCTTAGTATGAATGTGCAAAGCAGCTTTTTAAAGTCTGGTACAGCACTTTATGAGGAGGAGCTATCTAACTTCTCCAAGGTAATGCCGAGGAGGGCAGTGTTGCCATGTTGCATTTATTTATTCTTGTCTCTTTAGTTTAGTATGTAGTTGTGGTCATTTATGCTATTTGCACTGATAGGGAGCTGTTAAGAAACAACATTTTGTTTCTACCTGGAGGATTTTTTTTAAATGATCATGTAAGGAATGACTATAAACCTCTCTTGAAGCTCTTACAAAGTCTTCTGCACAAAAATCTGTTCAAATCCACCACAACTTACAAAAACTAGCCCAATCAATATGTTTTAATACAGTATTTACTGTATGAGCATGAGTGCATACTAGAACTATGCACCAAATGATCTAACTGCACATTTCAATAAGCTAAAATCCAGCCAGCCAGTCACCACAGCAAAATCAGATCCAGCCAGGATGCCACATGATACGTCACATCCTCTGTTTTCAAACTGGAAGTAGGTTTGTAATGTTTGATCTGATGATCACGAGAGCTCTTCAATCTGGGATTCAGACAGGGCAGAGACAGTCACACACTGCTCTGGTAAAGATTTTATATGATGTGTTTTTAGCAATGGCTACAGGGGAGGTGGTGGTTCTTTTATTGTTGGATTTGATCTGGTTGACCTTTCATCCTGGGCTCCCTTTGAAAAGACTGTGGTCACGGACCTGGCTGGGGGTGAAACTGGATGCTGCTCTGAAATTTGATGTTCAGATAAATTCAATATCCAAGTCCAGTTTTTTCCAGTTTGGGTGAAGCAAAATATTTTCTGTGGATGACAGACAGCGTCACCGTTACCAAGCAACCAACTTTTCAGCTTGCGCCTTCAGTCTGGTCATATTCTGTGTAAAATTGCTGGGAGTTCTAGTGTTAAAGGTGCATTATGTAAGAATGAAGTAAGAATGACATCCTGTAATCAAATTTGCATGCAGCCCATTTTCAAATCAAACAAGTGACTCTCTCCCTCCGTTCCATGTGTTTTATGGCTGTTGCTAACAGTTGCTAGTCATTTAAAAAGTAGCTTGATATATTTTTAGGGCCAACTTTTTTTTCTAATTTGCTGTTAGCATTGTTAGCTCAACATTAGCCTCTAGCCTTCTTTACCCAACATTAGAGTAAAAAAAAGATACAGTGGCTTCTTAGGGGTAAAAAAATTATTAAAAATTTATATAAAAATGGTTAAAAAACTATTGTCATAAAAATGAAAAAAATTCAAATAAAGAAGGAAGACAAAAACGAATAAGAAAAGGTGATCCAGGAGAGGCAGAATTTGTAGAAACAGCAGCATGAAGAGAAGGAAGTCAGAGAGAATCAGCAGAAGGTCACACCAGAGCCTGAACAGGTGAGTCTTCAGCTGCTTTAGAGTCCACCCAAAACAGGCACAAAGAAAGAGAATGACTAAAATACATCAAGTTATAATGCTATCTATAGCTCTGACTTGTACTAGTCTTATAGGGCTTGTGATCGTGTCGTCATCGGCCGCCATGTTGGAAGCCTCGTTACTTGTTTATTGTAACTTCAGACAACAGCGCACTGTCTTGCGGCTTCATTTAATCTATTATTCATTTGATCGCTTATTATTCACACATGGTAAATCGTTGCTGTGTTGTGAGGTGCAACAGCGCAACAACATCATGATCGCCAGTGAAAAAAAGGTAAAAAAACGGGCTAACTTTTCACCGTGTCCCTGCTTGGATGCATAACCTGGGATCGCAGCTGTAAAGGCTCTCCAGAGTATCCCGGTCTTGAGAGTCTATATTCTTTGCATTTTCATTCTCTTAAGTTACAGTTGATGTACGTTTTTTTATACATCGTTTCTTTAGTTCAACCCGGACATTCATACCGACACATATAGAGATACACACACACCGGTAGGCTAATGCGGGAGCACTGAAACACAACTTCTTCTGCTACACTTCTTATATGGGATGATAATTTTGATTGTTTCACTAGAAAAACCAGCAAATGAAACATTTACCTCTCATCCGGACGTTTACATCCGCTCACACCACAAACTAGAAAGCCGAAAAACACCTTAATGCAGAGCTGCGGTAGCAGCAAGTTGTCGTCGGTGCTCCAGTCTTTGGTCTTTCATCTGGATCCAAACCGTTTATAATCCTGATTTTGTCCACATACCGGCCCCTGGCTTCCTTATTTAATGTATCCCTGTATATTCCGCACCATTTTCGGGATTTTAACATGTTGTTTAACACATTCTTTCCCCCAAATCTGCTTCTTCTCTGCGCTTTACTGTTTGTTTCCACGGTTTATTTACACCCGTGAGGCTTCCAACATGTCCGCCACGTCCCAGAATGCAACGCACAATCACGTGTGATCCCAAGCCCTATAGCCTTGTTGTTCAGATGTAACTGTGATGAAGACACATCCAGTGCTGGAATGTTAGTTTCCTTTTATAACTCACACCTAATAAATTGTGGCTCACCTGAGTGCTCCAGCTTTCTGATTTTTTATAATAAGAAATATAATTAGGTGATGGACAGCAGAGAAACACGATTTTATTTAAGTAAACAGTTTCAATGACTTGATATCAAATTAGTCATTTGGACTCCCAGAAAGGATGTCAAGTGAGGTTTTACATCCTACAGGAAGTGACATCATCATGTCAGAAGTGTGGGGACAACAAGGTCAGTTAATATGCTTTAGCACAGACAAAGGAGTTCCGTTGGGAGCAGACATCATCGCCGACATAATCTTGTCCTTAAAAGGAAAAAAAAGAGACAAAGTCAGAAATCTGAGAGTTCTTTGTGATAAATGTAGAAATAACAAAACAAACTGTTACCAACGTGGGATCATGTGACTTTATCAGCTACAGATAGTGTTCATTTCCTGTTTTCAGTCCTGATCTCAACAGCTGAGCTAAACTAATCCTAACCAACATGGCAGCGATCTAATCAGCAGGTCATCTCGTACCATCCACGTTGATGTCCATGCAGTACTGGTTTCCACCTTGGTTGTTGGGTTGACCTGAACCCCAGGAGTTGAAGGCAAACTGTGTACCATCGGTCCACCTCCAAACACCATCCTGAAAGGAAAAGTGTTTCAAAGTCAAGTTTACTTCTTAGTTTTTATGTGCAGACAAATGTTTGTGGAGTAGTTGTTCACTCAGATGTTCTGAAAATGAACTCATAAATCATTTTACAAAAACCAGCAGCAAGTTCTTTACTATCAGTACCTGGTGATCAAAATAACAAACCTGACAAAACTCACCCAGTCTGAGATGCCTCCAACCCAAGACTGTTTGTTGAATCCTGCTCCTTTGAAGATCAGATCCCTGATGAAGTTGTACTGATCTGTGCCTTGGATGGAGGTCAGATGTCCACCGTAGTTAATGCAGAGCAGCTGAGAGGAAATAAAATACAACATCATCACATCAGCATCACTGCAGTGTGAGAATCAACTGCTGATCCAGGTGTCCAATAATCATCTCTGAAGCCTGGATGGTCCCAGATGAGGTAGAGAGCTCTGCTGGAACCTTCGTTTGAAATTTCTGGATTCTAATTTAGGTTAAAGCTTTAAAACTAAAACTCTGTCATGTCCCCCTTTGTCTCCCCAGTCCCTTCCATATCCTCTCTCCTATTGTGCTTCCTGGTCCCTGACCTTAAAATATAATATTATGTTTTTATTATATTAATATTCAGTTCTTACATTCCACTTCCTGTTATAGGCATCAGTCCAGCCATTGTAGTCCCTTCTCTTTTAAAGAAGACCTAGAATGTAAACCTTTACCTTGTTGTTGTTGAATAAAGACAGCTTGGGTGGTCAACAGCAGCATGCCAAAAAGTCAAAGCCATGTGTGACCTACTTTTTATGTAAATTAGAAAGTTGAAAAAGGTGAGAGAAAAACTTCTGTTCTGAGAAAGCCTTCCTTAACACGTCATAAGGTGGAGCCACACCTCCTCAAACCGGCATGTCTCCAGTGTCTGAGGCCTTCTGGAGAAACCAACCAATCAGCAAGCAGCTCATTATCATATTCATGTCCTGGCCGAATGGGAGGAGTAAACAGCTCTTTTCACAGAAGGCCTGAGTAAGGGGGTTTAGAAAGGCCTGTATCATCTCTCCTGGAGGTTTCTTCCTGTTAAAAGGGAGTTTTCCTTCCCACTGTCGCTACATGCTTGCTTAGTATGAGGATTGTACCAACACACTGTCAGTGTCTTGATGCAATCTGCTGGGTTCCTTATATAGGAAACTTTTTTACTGATTGGCTTAATGAACTGAACTGTATTGGAATGTTTACTTTGTGAAGTGCCTTGAGACGACTCTTGTCGTGATTTGGTGCTATAGAAATAAACTGAATTGAATTGAATTATCAGGGCTCCTGGGACAGATGAAAGCCAAAAAAAAATTTTTTATGCTTTTCAGAGTCTCAAAGCTCTGTTTTAGATTGTTGATTAACTGCATTCTAGGTCACCTTTAAGAATGCAATTTTTTTACCTTACCTGGCTGCCTGGATGTCCTCTCTCACCTGCATTAGGGTTCTTACCTCAACAATTCATAATAAAATCAAAGCATCACACTAACAGAACATCAGTTTTACCTCAGCACTGGCCCAGTCCAGGTCTATGTTTACAAACTTGTAACAGTTGCCATAATACTCAGTCCAGCCAATCCGACAGTTGGAACAGGATCCTCGATAACAAACTACACAAACAGGAAAGAATGATTAGATTTACTCAGACTGAACGAGAGACTTGATGGTCACAGTTGATGATGAGAAGAAGAAGAAGAAATGTGATAAACAGACAAATGTAGATGAAGAAAGTTTAAATAATTATTTTACAAATCTGGGAGCTTCATTCTGGGTCTCTAGATCTGAACTGGAATCCTGAAAAATGCCAACTTTAACCTGGTTATAATAATCAGCATTACTTTAGATGTTTTAACTGTCAACATGTCCTGGCCAAGGACACAACAGCAGAAGTCCCTGCAGGGAGCTGTGATCAAGTAAGAAAATCACCTACTTAGAATCGCTTCAGAATATATCTGTGGATGTAAAAAGCAAAGAGTCAGAAACAATGTTTCTGCTTTGGTTTGGTTTGAACACATTTCATTGGTTCATTGTCTGTTTCTCATCTGGTCATGAAGAGAAAATAAATCCACCCAAAGTCAGATTAATGCTGATTTATTTAACTACAGATGAACTTCTGCAAACTTACGTTTCCTCCGATCCCGAGGAGCAACAGGAAGAGAAGACCTGAGGCCATCTGGGTAAAATGTGTTATTTTAGTGTTCAGGAAGAAAATCCACATTAAAATATTATTATAAAAACTCTGACATGGATATCCATCACTACCAATAACAGCAGAAGTCAGATTTTACCTTGCTGTGATGAATCCAAGCAGCAGCAGTCACTGGATGAAGGATGCCCTCCTGAACTAAACCCAGAGTTTATATACCTTTGCTCCACCNAATCACAAAATATATTTAAAAAAACATAAAAAGTGAACTAAACGATCTATACACACCATATGGACTAAGTGCTGTGTGTAATCTGTGTTTAATAATGTTTTTTTTTTACTTTTAACACGGCCGAATCGTCGACGTACTTGTCACGTGTCCTCTCGCGGGCGCAGCAATCTTTACCATTGACTTAATATGGGCTAACTGGCGCATGTGCAGTGGGTCCCCAAACCGTCCACAACGAGAAAGAATAGGAGAGCGGTTGGTCGCATCTTTTAGCGATCGTCGCCGCCTCACCGGGTGAATTCTGCTCAGACCAGGGGGAGGAGATCGCTGATTGGTCGGGTTGTTCACCCCGCCCTGAGGGGAAAACTTTCCACAGGCTGGCACAGTGTGGCTCCATCTGTGCCAATTTGTCACGGCAGCAACACACTACTTCCACTGAATATTTTTTGTCCAACCTTTTAGCCATCTTTGCTATAATTGTGAAATCATCAGTGACAAATAAAGTTAATTGCTTCAAAACCTGACGTAGCAAATGCTACTAGTAGGTTCCAATGTGTGAAACCTCAGCCAATCGAATTGCTTGTTGTTGAGTTTTTTTCAGCTGGCTGGCTTTCGTGTTAACCAATCACAGGGAGAGAATCTACGTAAACAGGAAAATGATGAATGCGGGCGGGCAAACTCTTATATAGTCTTTGGCAAAACAATGCCAGCAAACTGTCTGATCAGCTAAGCTTTTACGTTGGGATGTAGAATTTCACGAACCGAGTGGATTATTTTTACTACACCACACGGATTATGGCCATAACCTGCAGGTAAGCCTCATTTTAGCTTTTGGCTTCAGGAAACAGCATGCTGCCTCGTTAGCGGCTAGCACCGCTCCATACGGTTTGAACTAAGTGGTACTTTTTGTTTGTGAGTCTGGGCTTTAATCTAAACGCCGGCTGCTTCTGTGAATATCTTGCCTTGTGTCACTGTGTGTTTTTCTGGATACGTGTAGCGTCTATTTTACGGCCTCACGTTTATTTACAGCTTATGGGTGTTCTGTTTGTAGAAAGTGGATTCTATTGATTAGATTTAGCCTACTCCCCTTAAGCGTGTGTGCAGTTTGTGTAATATATGGGTGAATGGATGAATGTTTTTGTCAAAAACATGCTTAATATATTCAAAAACTTTTTTAACAACTTTGTTGCCGGAAGGGCTACTGTGACCGTCAGTTGTGTGACGCTGATGCTTAAGAATCAATGGTAATTTGGCGTCCCCTAGTGGTGATATGTGGTTAGCGCCCCACCCAAAAAAAAAGTCACCGGCCGCCACTGGTTCTTACCTCAACAATTCATAATAAAATCAAAGCATCACAATAATAGAACATCAGTTTTACCTCAGCACTGGCCCAGTCCAGGTCTATGTTTACAAACTTGTAACAGTTGCCATAATACTCAGTCCAGCCAATCCGACAGTTGGAACAGGATCCTCGATAACAAACTACACAAACAGGAAAGAATGATTAGATTTACTCAGACTGAACGAGAGACTTGATGGTCACAGTTGATGATGAGAAGAAGAAGAAGAAATGTGATAAACAGACAAATGTAGATGAAGAAAGTTTAAATAATTATTTTACAAATCTGGGAGCTTCATTCTGGGTCTCTAGATCTGAACTGGAATCCTGAAAAATGCCAACTTTAACCTGGTTATAATAATCAGCATTACTTTAGATGTTTTAACTGTCAACATGTCCTGGCCAAGGACACAACAGCAGAAGTCCCTGCAGGGAGCTGTGATCAAGTAAGAAAATCACCTACTTAGAATCGCTTCAGAATATATCTGTGGATGTAAAAAGCAAAGAGTCAGAAACAAAATGTATCAAGTAAAAACATGTCCATGTATACTGGGTTGACTGGTGGAACTGGTCAGCTCTAAAGAGTGATTTATAGAGCTGACCAGCTGTTGGCTTGAAATCAGATCAGAGGCCATAAGTGATGAGGAGGATCATCTCTGAGCATAAAGCTGCTCAGAAACATGACATCATGATGTTTCTACTTTGGTTTGGTTTGAACACATTTCATTGGTTCATTGTCTGTTTCTCATCTGGTCATGAAGAGAAAATAAATCCACCCAAAGTCAGATTAATGCTGATTTATTTAACTACAGATGAACTTCTGCAAACTTACGTTTCCTCCGATCCCGAGGAGCAACAGGAAGAGAAGACCTGAGGCCATCTGGGTAAAATGTGTTATTTTAGTGTTCAGGAAGAAAATCCACATTAAAATATTATTATAAAAACTCTGACATGGATATCCATCACTACCAATAACAGCAGAAATCAGATTTTATCTTGTTGTGATGAATCCAAGCAGCAGCAGCAGTCGCTGGATGAAGGATGCCCTCCTGAACTAAACCCAGAGTTTATATACCTTTGCTCCACCTGGTGGACCTGTCAGTCACTGATGACAGCTGAGTAGATAAAGACTAACATCATGGGGCAAACACACCCAACACCCCAGCCCCACTCTGTCAGTGACCTGCTGTTATTTTGTTGTCAGAGTTCCAGTTAGTGCTGGGACTGGTCAGGGTGGGTCTGGACTGGAGCAACAACCACACCTGAAGCTGTTTAACATATTTGACTTCATCATCTCTCTCTTTGTGTCTCCAACCCAGCAGGTTGGAGCTGCTGGACCATGCTGGAGGGAAAAGCCTGCAGGGCTTGTCTAAGAAAAGGTTTAGTTCAACTAACTGCAAATTAACCAAATCTACAGGTAAAAGGGCAAACCAACCTTGGATGACTAAGGGATTAAAGAACGCATGTGCAAAAAAGAATAATTTATATAGGAGTTATTTTTAATTGCAAACAAGGGAAGCAGAAGATAGATATAAAAAATATAAAAATAAGTTGGTAACAATAATTAGAAAGCAAAAAAAAAGATTATTATGGTAAACTATTGAATCAGAATAAAAATAATACAAAAGCTACTTGGGGAATAATAAACAGTGTGACAAACAAAGACAAAACAAAATCCAGTGTTCCAAATCACTTTGTCAAGGACAAAAAAGATATTTATAAGGATAAAGAAATTATGGATGACTTTAATGATTTCTTTCGTTATTGTCAATGCTAGGCTTTAGCGCTTACATCAGGTAAACCATCTGTAGCTCATTAGAGATTTACCTGCTGCTTTACCTTTCTCTCAGAGAGAAAGCCAACTAGCCATGTTAGTCATGGTTCTCTTTCTCTCTGAGTCTAACTTCCATTCAGACTGAGAGAAATCTGCAGCCTTGTACAGATATTATCAGCCTAGAGAGACACTTAGTCCTTTAAAGCCTGACACATGAAATAATAATCAGAAAACAGTTTTTTTAAATTTAGAAACACTTTTGACTAATATTAATACAACGATAATTTACTTTTACAACAATCAAACTAAATACAATTTGTACTTTTAGCTTCCACCAGAGGGCAGAAAACATGTGTATGATTCAATAAAGCAGCTTATTGAGGAAAAACTAATCTTATTAAAATTATTAAAAAGAAAGAGCTCTTATAAACTTAGATATGTGTAGATATGAAACAATTACAGTTAAAGGGTTAAATTGACATGTTTAATATTAAAATGTTGGTGACACACAATAGCTTTTCAATAACAAATAAGTAAGTAGAATAGTACATGTGGGAAATCAGTACATTATCGTTTTTATCATGGAGAAAACACAAATTCGGGGGGCAGATTTATAACTCCCTACCAATGTCAAGACCAAACCTACGCCAATGCAATATCGGCTGTACAACCGCATCTTTAAAAGCCGTAGGGAGCACTCCAGTGCTGACTAGTGTTTATAATGTTTAGGAGTGCTGGGCTCAGCGTAATCACTGAGTCACGCACCAGTTAGGCGGGGGACAGTCCACCGTAGAGCCTGCTGGCTTCATGGAGTTAATCAACTTCACCAAGTCAGGAAGCTGAACTGGGGCAAAGTCCGAGAAGTCAGGAGGGCCAGGCGGTTCCTTATGGATGGTTGGTCCCAAAGGCCGGAGGCTGAGTCTAATATCAAGAATCTTGTTTAAGAAGAAGTTCTGTAAGTCCATGCACAAAGCAACAGAGTAAGGCCATCAGACTCAGTCAACGACAGTAGAGAGTTTATTGTGCTGAACAGCTTAGACTGGTCACCATGGTGATGTGAGATGATGTTGGAGAAATAGGTGTTACGAGCAGATCTAACTGCTCTCTGGTAGTGGAAAAGTGCATCAACCAGGAGCGGCTGAGAGCTAGGCAGACTGTCTTTCTTCCACTTTTGCTCCATTACTCTGCACCGCCGCCTGAGGCTACGAGTATTGTCATTTAGCCAAGGGTCAGAAATAGTCTGTTTCCATCTAGGTCTAAGAGGAGCAACAGTGTCCAGGGCGGCAGAGCAGGTCACACTAAACAGATGCAGAAGGCCATCTACATCCATGCAGGAAACTGAAGGGGGTGGAGTGAGGGAATCGATATCCAAAATAGACAGGAAGTTGAAAGTCGTATTTGGAGATATACACCTAGAATAACGGGCAGTCTGTTTTCTCCTCTGCCTTTTTCCATTATGGGTATAACGGTTTGCAAAGCATTATGGGATACCTGCCCAATGCCCAAGTCTGCAGAAGGATGCATTGACACATCCTCAATACAATGGGCAGAGCATGAACACATCCGGGAACTTTGACATCATACGTAGACACCCTGTGGACTGGCGCTACCCATTGGAACTGGCATAGCAGTGGGCTGCCATCTTGGATGGGTTCCCATTCACCCCCAGTGCATTTATTTCTACTGAGGAAGGTGATTACCAAACTAAAAACACATTTAATTTTGCT
>SSNS01000685.1:0-13559 GCA_006937985.1 Aphyosemion australe | reverse complement strand
CATCAGACAGCAGGAAATGCCCTGCAGTGGGATTGTTATTCCAGCCTCCTATAAAGTTTATTTTACTCAGATTCCAGAGATGTTTAACAGTGACAGTCAGAGTCATAACAGACAAATAAATAAGGAAACTGTATAAACATTTTTTTCCAACACAGGTAGGCTAGAAAAGTCAATATTAATCCCACCTAATCTGTTTCCAATAGTACACCGGTTGTTGTAGGCTGCACAAAAAACAGACATAGTTGCTCAATCTGCATTTGGCTCCAGTTGGGTTTGGAGAGTGAGGAACCCACCCAATATGGCGGTTATGCTCTCCAGCGGCCAATGGGGCATCTACATATTCATGTCTATGCTTGGCGTGATTGGAACAGTACTTGAGCCAACATTGATGACGTTTCACAAGGACTTGAGTACACAAGTTCAGAGAAGTACGTATGCATACTGAGAAACGGCCATGCATGTCTCCTGTCTTAGTGTCAAGGCTAATAGCTAACTGCTGCCACCTACTGACGCAGGAATAAAAATACATTACTTTTATACCACAATCAACTTACAATAGCATGTTATTAATAATTTACAAGGTAGCTGGATTATTTCTCAAGGCACACCAACACTGCCATAGACAACTTTTACTGTTAGATTCAAATTAAGAGAGGCAAAAAATATTAAAGGTCATGGATGTGAATCCTGGTTTAAACCTGCAGTAACAACCTTCAATAAGAGCGAGAGACCCAATATTAAAGCAATGCTGGACATCAGACGCTGTCAAACCCAGATTAAATACTGATTGTACTAAAGTCGTCTGGTCAATAACAGCTTTTCCTAGAAAAACCCAGCAGGTTATCCACATAGGCAGAGCCACTATTTTTAAAAGTGTGCATGCTGTTGCTCCATTATCAGGCACCCAGGTAGGTGAACTGTAAAAACACATGAGTTATAACATTTCATCTGCTTAGAGAGCAGATTGTTGAAAAACCAAAGTCAATTTTAATAAAATGTGATTAGAAGTTTGGACAGAATGAAGAAAACTGAGGATTGTTTTGTTTTTTAGGACACAGAAAATGTTCTACTCAGTAGATTCAAATCATAGCTCTGGTTCATGTTGTCCCTCTAAGTGAAAATTTTCTTAATGACAGAACAATTGAACTGGCTGAACTAAACCTTTTCTTAGAAGAAGCCAGCAGGCTTTTCCCTCCAGCATGGTCCATCAGCACCAACCTGCTTGGTTGGAGAGACACAGAGAGAGATGGTCAAGTCAGATATGTTAAACAGCTTCAGGTCGTTGCTCCTGACCCACCCTGACCAGTACCAGTGCTAACTGGGACTCTGGGTTAGGGTTGGGTGTGTTTGCCCCATGGTGTTAGTCTGTATCTAATCAGCTGTCATCAGTGACTGACAGGTCCACCAGGTGGAGCAAAGGTATATAAACTCTGGGTTTAGTTCAGGAGGGCATCCTTCATCCAGTGACTGCTGCTGCTGCTTGGATTCATCACAGCAAGGTAAAATCTGACTTCAGTTCATCTGCTGTTATTGGTAGTGATGCATATCCATGTCAGAGTTTTTATAATAATATTTTAATGTGGATTTTCTTCCTGAACACTAAAATAACACATTTTACCCAGATGGCCTCAGGTCTTCTCTTCCTGTTGCTCCTCGGGATCGGAGGAAACGTAAGTTTGCAGAAGTTCATCTGTAGTTAAATAAATCAGCATTAATCTGACTTTGGGTGGATTTGAATGAACCAATGAAATGTGTTTAACCCAAACCGAAGCAGAAATATCATTTGATGTCATGTTTCTGAGTAATTTTATGCATAGAGACGATCCTCCTCATGACTCAAGGTCTCTGATCTTATTTCATGCCAACAGCCAGGCCCGCTGATAGGGTGGACAGACGGGTCTGCTGTCCCAGGCCCAGGGTAGGAGGGGGGTCCACAACTGGGCTTTTGTTAGAATAACTTGTAAAAAGCTATTTTCCTTTTTTTTCCCAAAACAGAACAATTACAACAGATGTAAACTAATATGTGAGTTACATCAAAACTTTAGTTGTTGTCTTCCTAATTGTCCTTGAAATAGTGGACAAGACCCCCTCCATCACCACCACCACACAAAAGGTTTGGCTGCTGATCAGAATTTGATGATGCCATTTGATTTTAAAGCTTGGTGCGCTAAAATGTCTGATCAACTCAGGTCTGGTTCCTACAGGAAAGAAAAGAGAAGAACAAAAAAAAGGCCTAAATAATAAGTTAAAGCTGGACGTAGAACCAGGTCAGCTAGTGTCGTAACATAAGCTAGCTAATGTTAGCATTCATTAGCTTGTATAAAAGCTGGATGCAACATGTTATCAGGTGAGTTTGGTAGCTCTGTCAGAGAGGATGAGACAGACAGGTGGTGGCAGTGTGTGTGTGTGCGCGTGTGTGTGTTNCAAGGTAGCTGGATTATTTCTCAAGGCACACCAACACTGCCATAGACAACTTTTACTGTTAGATTCAAATTAATAGTGGCAAAAAATATTAAAGGTCATGGATGTGAATCCTGGTTTAAACCTGCAGTAACAACCTTCAATAAGAGCGAGAGACCCAATATTAAAGCAATGCTGGACATCAGACGCTGTCAAACCCAGATTAAATACTGATTGTACTAAAGTCGTCTGGTCAATAACAGCTTTTCCTAGAAAAACCCAGCAGGTTATCCACAGAGGCAGAGCCACTATTTTGACCCTCCATTTTTAAAAGTGTGCATGCTGTTGCTCCATTATCAGGCACCCAGGTAGGTGAACTTTAAAAAAGCATGAGTAATAATTATAACATTTCATCTGTTTAGAGAGCAGATTGTTGAAAAACCAAAGTCAATTTTAATAAAATGTGATTAGAAGTTTGGACAGAATGAAGAAAACTGAGGATTGTTTTGTTTTTTAGGACACAGAAAATGTTCTACTCAGTAGATTCAAATCATAGCTCTGGTTCATGTTGTCCCTCTAAGTGAAAATTTTCTTAATGACAGAACAATTGAACTGGCTGAACTAAACCTTTTCTTAGAAGAAGCCAGCAGGCTTTTCCCTCCAGCATGGTCCATCAGCACCAACCTGCTTGGTTGGAGAGACACAGAGAGAGATGGTCAAGTCAGATATGTTAAACAGCTTCAGGTCGTTGCTCCTGACCCACCCTGACCAGTACCAGTGCTAACTGGGACTCTGGGTTAGGGTTGGGTGTGTTTGCCCCATGGTGTTAGTCTGTATCTAATCAGCTGTCATCAGTGACTGACAGGTCCACCAGGTGGAGCAAAGGTATATAAACTCTGGGTTTAGTTCAGGAGGGCATCCTTCATCCAGTGACTGCTGCTGCTTGGATTCATCACAACAAGGTGAAATCTGATTTCTGTTCATCTGCTGTTATTGGTAGTGATGCATATCCATGTCAGAGTTTTTATAATAATATTTTAATGTGGATTTTCTTCCTGAACACTAAAATAACACATTTTACCCAGATGGCCTCAGGTCTTCTCTTCCTGTTGCTCCTCGGGATCGGAGGAAACGTAAGTTTGCAGAAGTTCATCTGTAGTTAAATAAATCAGCATTAATCTGACTTTGGGTGGATTTGAATGAACCAATGAAATGTGTTCAACCCAAACCGAAGCAGAAATATCATTTGATGTCATGTTTCTGAGTAATTTTATGCATAGAGACGATCCTCCTCATGACTCAAGGTCTCTGATCTTATTTCATGCCAACAGCCAGGCCCGCTGATAGGGTGGACAGACGGGTCTGCTGTCCCAGGCCCAGGGTAGGAGGGGGGTCCACAACTGGGCTTTTGTTACGGAATAACTTGTGAAATTTTCCTTTTTTTCCCAAAAAAGAACAATTACAACAGATGTAAACTAATATGTGAGTTACATCAAAACTTTAGTTGTTGTCTTCCTAATTGTCCTTGAAATAGTGGACAAGACCCCCTCCATCACCACCACCACACAAAACGTTTGGCTGCTGATCAGAATTTGATGATGCCATTTGATTTTAAAGCTTGGTGCGCTAAAATGTCTGATCAACTCAGGTCTGGTTCCTACAGGAAAGAAAAGAGAAGAACAAAAAAAAGGCCTAAATAATAAGTTAAAGCTGGACGTAGAACCAGGTCAGCTAGTGTCGAGTTTGTTAGCTCTGTCAGAGAGGATGAGACAGACAGGTGGTGGCGGTGTGTGTGTGTGTGTGTGTGTGCGTGTGTGTGTGTGCGCGCGTGTGCGCGTGTGTGTGTGTGTTGGGGGGGGGGGGCTTCAGGCTTGAAACACCAGGAGAGAGAGTCAGTGCAGAGGGAGGAGCTTGCTGCAGCTTAGCAGGTTGGATCAGACACTAATTTCAGCAATCCTGCACAATGTTCAGCTAAACTGACCAATGATGATTGTGGTGGTGAAACAAACGTGTTTCTTAGAAAGGACAAAGGAATAAATTAGATAATAAAACATTTTAGATACAAACATCTGGATAGAATGGCTTTGATTCATAAATTCTCTGACTGGCTGCTGTATGAAACAGTTGAATGTATCGGCTGATTCCATTTTCATTTGCAGATCACCTTAATATCCTTTTTGTTTTTCTGTACGTGGGTTTTGTGTTGTTATGCTAATAGAATCCTGCCGTGTGGGTCATCTCATCCCAGGCAAGGCTGTCAGCTGCCAACAGCTAAAAGATTTAAAATAAAACTGACTCGTTATAGAGCTCCCAGTCCCACCAGTCAGTCCAGTTCACATGGAATAAACTTTCTACTGGATCCAGTTTTTGACTCTTTGTATTTTTACATCCACAGATATATTGTGAAGCGAAACCACTAAGTAGTTCAATAGGTAGGTGCTTTTCTTATTTTCTAGCTGCAGGTCTCTATTGGCCGTCCATGAAAATATTGACACTAATCCAGTCTTTCCTTCCTGTTTTCTGCAGTTTGTATTCCAGGACTCTGCAACCGTTGTCCTTCTGGCTGGACTGAGTATGGCGGCCGCTGTTACCTGTTCCAGGACCAAGAACTGGACTGGGCCGATGCTGAGGTACAGCTGATAGAACTGTTATATTAGTGCGATGCTCTAATGTAGCCTTAACCTCCTTCAGAAAATTCAAATGGAGGTTCCCATCAGAGCTCTCTACCTCAGCTGGTTGTCTTATTTCATCTCTCAGATATTCTGCAATAAATACGATGGACATCTGACCTCCATCCAAGGCACGGATCAGTACAACTTCATCAGGGATCTGATCTTCAAAGGAGCAGGATTCAACAAACAGTCTTGGGTTGGAGGCACCAATGCAGTCAGGGTGAGTTTAGTCAGGTTTGTTATAGATCACCAGGTACTGATAGTAAACAGCTTGCTGCTGGTTTTTGTAAAATGATTGATCTGAGTTAATATGTAACACACCTGATTGAGCTGCTGCTCCACAAACATTTCTCTGCACCTAAAAACTAAGAAGTAAACTTGACTCTGAATCACGTTTTCTGTCAGAACGATCTGTGGATGTGGACCGATGGAACACAGTTTACCTTTAACTCCTGGGGTCCAGGTGAACCCAACAACCAAGGTGGAAACGAGCACTGCATGGACATCAACCTGGGTGGTACGAGATGACCTGCTAATTAGACCATGTTGGTTAGGATTAGTTTAGCTCAGCTGTTGAGATCAGGACTGAAAACAGGAAATGAATGAATCTGTAGCTGATAAAGTCACATGATCCCACCTTTGTTTTGGTTTTTCTACATTTATCACAAAGAAATCTCAGATTTCTGACTTTGTCTCTTTTTTTCTTTTAAGGACGAGATTATGTCAACGACGAAGTCTGCACCCAACAGAACTCCTTTGTCTGTGCTAAAGCAGCGACCAGCTTCTTCCACATCCCCTTCCCACTATCAACTTGATCTCAAATTAAAATGAAAACACAAATAAACTGTGTTCNGGGGGGGGGGGCTTCAGGCTTGAAACACCAGGAGAGAGAGTCAGTGCAGAGGGAGGAGCTTGCTGCAGCTTAGCAGGTTGGATCAGACACTAATTTCAGCAATCCTGCACAATGTTCAGCTAAACTGACCAATGATGATTGTGGTGGTGAAACAAACGTGTTTCTTAGAAAGGACAAAGGAATAAATTAGATAATAAAACATTTTAGATACAAACATCTGGATAGAATGGCTTTGATTCATAAATTCTCTGACTGGCTGCTGTATGAAACAGTTGAATGTATCGGCTGATTCCATTTTCATTTGCAGATCACCTTAATATCCTTTTTGTTTTTCTGTACGTGGGTTTTGTGTTGTTATGCTAATAGAATCCT
The DNA here is from genome assembly GCA_006937985.1 of Aphyosemion australe. Lineage (NCBI taxonomy): Eukaryota > Metazoa > Chordata > Actinopteri > Cyprinodontiformes > Nothobranchiidae > Aphyosemion > Aphyosemion australe. The sequence goes on along the minus strand of SSNS01000685.1, from coordinate 7,262 downwards.
GCCGTGGGGGTCATCTCGTCCCAGGCAAGGCTGTCAGCTGCCAACAGCTAAAAGATTTAAAATAAAACTGACTCGTTATAGAGCTCCCAGTCCCACCAGTCAGTCCAGTTCACATGGAATAAACTTTCTACTGGATCCAGTTTTTGACTCTTTGTATTTTTACATCCACAGATATATTGTGAAGCGAAACCACTAAGTAGTTCAATAGGTAGGTGCTTTTCTTATTTTCTAGCTGCAGGTCTCTATTGGCCGTCCATGAAAATATTGACACTAATCCAGTCTTTCCTTCCTGTTTTCTGCAGTTTGTATTCCAGGACTCTGCAACCGTTGTCCTTCTGGCTGGACTGAGTATGGCGGCCGCTGTTACCTGTTCCAGGACCAAGAACTGGACTGGGCCGATGCTGAGGTACAGCTGATAGAACTGTTATATTAGTGCGATGCTCTAATGTAGCCTTAACCTCCTTCAGAAAATTCAAATGGAGGTTCCCATCAGAGCTCTCTACCTCAGCTGGTTGTCTTATTTCATCTCTCAGATATTCTGCAATAAATACGATGGACATCTGACCTCCATCCAAGGCACGGATCAGTACAACTTCATCAGGGATCTGATCTTCAAAGGAGCGGGATTCAACAAACAGTCTTGGGTTGGAGGCACCAATGCAGTCAGGGTGAGTTTAGTCAGGTTTGTTATAGATCACCAGGTACTGATAGTAAACAGCTTGCTGCTGGTTTTTGTAAAATGATTGATCTGAGTTAATATTTAACACACCTGATTGAGCTGCTGCTCCACAAACATTTCTCTGCACCTAAAAACTAAGAAGTAAACTTGACTCTGAATCACGTTTTCTGTCAGAACGATCTGTGGATGTGGACCGATGGAACACAGTTTACCTTTAACTCCTGGGGTCCAGGTGAACCCAACAACCAAGGTGGAAACGAGCACTGCATGGACATCAACCTGGGTGGTACGAGATGACCTGCTGATTAGACCTAGTTGGTTAGGATTAGTTTAGCTCAGCTGTTGAGATCAGGACTGAAAACAGGAAATGAATGAATCTGTAGCTGATAAAGTCACATGATCCCACGTTTGTTTTGGTTTTTCTACATTTATCACAAAGAAATCTCAGATTTCTGACTTTGTCTCTTTTTTCTTTGAAGGACGAGATTATGTCAACGACGAAGTCTGCACCCAACAGAACTCCTTTGTCTGTGCTAAAGCAGCGACCAGCTTCTTCCCCTTCCCCTTTCCACTATCAACTTGATCTCAAATTAAAATGAAAACACAAATAAACTGGTGTTCTTCTCGGCAGTCTGACATCTGTTCCTTTTGACTATTGGTTTGAGTGTAAATTAGTGTGTGTGTGTGTGTGTCTTAAACATGCAAAACCTGCCAGACGTAGATTTGTAAAAGTCTTTGTTAATCACACGTATTCAGCATGGATGCTAGGTCTCAGATAATACTTAGAAGATAACTCAGCCCTTCTAGCCCCCCGTGATGTTAATTTCATTTCACCTCTTTTTTAAATCTAAATAAGTCTGTAAAAAAATATAAAATCTTAATGAATATTTCGTATTTAATCTCACTGTCAAACCTTGGGTGACACAGCTGTTCCACTAAATGGTGCTTGTTGTATTAGGGTGCATCACATCTCACAGGTGGAACAGGTGTTTTTCTTCCGTGCATTTTTCAATTATCAAGGCCCAAGTAAGAACTAAAACGTATCAGTGCCAAACAGCTTAGACTAAAGATTAGAGAATACACGTGTGTAGGTATGAGATCCCTGCTGAAGGCACAGAGTGGACCGTTCTTATTGGATGCATTTGTAATGGATAATGATACAGTCACAGCATGTCCCAACAGCAGACAAACACACAGGGGTGCTGTTTCCTCATTTATTTGCTCGTTAGAACATATCAGTTGTCTTTTGGGTTCTCTGAGAACATAAAGGACAAATGCTGGTGAAGGTTCTCAGTCATCAGGTCATGGTAATCCAAGGGGTTCAAATGAAGGCAACTGGACATCTTTGGTTTCTTGAAGACGTTTCGCTTCTCATCCGAGGATCTTTGTCAATTCTGACTGGAATATGGAGGGTCGATCTTATAAACTGTAGCTGTCTATTGTTGCTCAATGAGCAGAATCTGCCTGTGAATACCTCTCCTCCTACACAATAGAGGCTAACGGTGCTAACGACTCATCAGGAGGTAGGGAGGAGAGGTATTCACAGGCCGTTTCTGCTCGACCCTCCCATATTCCAGTCAGAATCGACAAAGATCCTCGGATGAGAAGCGAAACGTCTTCAAGAAACCAAAGAAGTCCAGTTGCCTTCATTTGAACCCCTTGGATAAAAGGACAAATGCATTTCAATAAAATACATTATTCCACTACAGTGTAGAAATGCTAGTTTTATGTTTAATCTCAAATCTAATCTGTTTGTTTCTTTTTATATCTATTTTGTTTTATTTATTGTATTTATTTTAGTCTGCTCCTAGCCATGCTGGGGAGAGATCATCTCACTGTTGATGTAAAGTTGTTGAAAATATTTTAAAACTCTGCTTAGTATGAATGTGCAAAGCAGCTTTTTAAAGTCTGTTACAGCACTTTGAGGAGGAGCCATCTAACTTCTCCAAGGTAATGCTGAGGAGGGCAGTGTTGTCATGTTGCATTTATTTATTCTTGTCTCTTTAGTTTAGTATGTAGTTGTGGTCATTTATGATATTTGCGCTGTGCATTTTGTTTCTACATGGAGGAATTTTTTAAATGATCATGTAAGGAATGACTATAAACCTCTCTTGAATCTCTTACAAAGTCTTCTGCACAAAAATCTATTCAAATCCACCACAACTTACAAAAACTAGCCCAATCAATATGTTTTAATACAGTATTTACTGTATGAGCATGAGTGCATACTAGAACTATGCACCAAATGATCTAACTGCACATTTCAATAAGCTAAAATCCAGCCAGCCAGTCACCACAGCAAAATCAGATCCAGCCAGGATGCCACATGATACGTCTGTTACGAACCAGGTCGTCTAGGTGGCCAGGGTAACAAAGAGGAGACATGTTCAGATGTTACAAAGAATGATGTTTTATTTACATAACTAAAAAGAAACTGGTGGTCAACAGAATTAACAAAAGGTCTCATAACCAAAGCAGCAAACTCAAACCCAAAACTGAGGTGATGCCTTATTCTGCTTTAAGCAGCTTGTCAGAAAGACATCAGTCACATCACATTACTGGCTCTCGAATGACTAGTTGTCATAATCTTACCTTAAACGGCTGACAGAATGAATACTGGATTGTTTGCTAAAACCTTGAGACCAAACTAAAGAAAGTAACACAAAATAAACCACCGCAGGGGAGCCAACAACACAGCAAACTGCTCTGTCCTGCTGCTCTCAGAATATAAGGTGTTGCTCAGCTTTAAAGCAGAGTCAGGGCTGATTGGAAGTGGGGTCAGCTGGTACACTCAAGAGTGGAGGCAATTAGTGAGAGTGGAGCCAGGTGCTGCAGGTGCTCTCCTCTCACACTCTCAGGAAGGGAGAAAACAAAGGAAAGATTAAAATACAACAGCCAAGGGCTGTAACACGTCACATCCTTTGATGTTCAGATAAATTCAATATCCAAGTCCAGTTTTTTCCAGTTTGGGTGAAGCAAAATATTTTCTGTGGATGAATGAAGTAAGAATGACATCCTGTAATGAAATTTGCATGCAGCCCGTTTTCAAATCAAACAAGTGACTCTCTCCCTCCGTTCCGTGTGTTTTATGGCTGTTGCTAACAGTTGTTAGTCATTTAAAAAGTAGCTTGATATATTTTTAGGGCCAACTTTTTTTTTTTAATTTACTGTTAGCATTGTTAGCTCCACATTAGCCTCTAGCCTTCTTTACCCAACATTAGAGTAAAAAAAAGATACAGTGGCTTCTTAGGGGAAAAAAAATATTAAAAATGTATATAAAATGGTTAAAAAATATTGTCATAAAAATGAAAAAAATTCAAATAAAGAAGGAAGACAAAAACGAATAAGAAAAGGTGATCCAGGATCCCGGGAGAGGCAGAATTTGCAGAAACAGCAGCATGAAGAGAAGGAAGTCAGAGAGAATCAACAGGAGGTCACACCAAAGCCTGAACAGGTGAGTCTTCAGCTGCTTTTTAAAGGAGACCACTGAGTCCACAGATCTCAGGCTCAGGGGGAGAGAGTTCCAGAGTCTGGGGGCCACAGCAGCAAATGATCTGTCACCTTTGGCCTTTAGCCTGGTGCACTGCACAACCAGTAGGCTTTGATCACTGGACCTCAGGGACCTGCTGGGGGTGTAGGGACTGAGAAGATCACCAATGCATGATGGTGCTTGTCCATGTAAGGCCCTAAAACCAGAACCAGGATCTTGAAATGAACCCTGAAGTTAACCGGCAGCCAGTGAAGCAGAGAAGAAAAACCTTCTGGGTTGCTCCTGTTTACTTGCTGTGGTTCTTTGCAAAACACTGCTGTGTTTCGCTGGCTGGTGTCAAATTACAAATGCCGGGGCTGATTATTACAATCCTTTGGACACTTCTTTCTGTTTAACTTTAGAACAATGCAGCAACTCGCTAACAATGCAGCAACTTGCTAACAATGCAGCAACTCGCTAACAAGCAGCGACGGGTCGCTTCCTCATGGGTACTAATGCCTGCCCACTTCCTGTAGCTGCTTGAACAGCCAGAACTTTAATTTGGAGTCTTGCTTCTATTTGTTAAGTGCTTAGTAAAGTAAAAGTACAATTTTCTTAGTGGAGCTTGTGATCATGGGGTGGGGGTGGGGGTACTTTACAGAGCCCACCCACAACAGTCACAAAGAAAGAGAATGACTAAAATACATCAAGTTATAATGCTATCTATAGCCCTTACTTGTACTAGTCTTATAGCCTTGTTGTTCAGATGTAAATGTGATGAAGACACATCCAGTGTTGGAATGTTAGTGTCCTTTTATAACTCACACCTAATAAATTGTGGCTCACCTGAGTGCTCCAGCTTTCTGATTTTTTATAATAAGAAATATAATTAGGTGATGGACAGCAGAGAAACACGATTTTATTTAAGTAATCAGTTTTCGTGGGCAGCAGTAGCTCAGGAGGTAGAGCGGGTTGTCCAGTAATCGGAAGGTTGCAGGTTCGATCCCGGCTCCGGCCAGAGAATTCTGCTGTGTGTCCTTGGGCAAGACACTTAACCTGCCTTGCCTGCTGGTGGTGGTCGGAGGGACTGGTGGCGCCAGCGCTCGGCAGCCTCGCCCCCGTCAGCGCGCCCCAGGGCAGCTGTGGCTACATCGTAGCTCATCCCCACCAGCGTGTGAATGTGTGTGTGAATGGGTGAATGACTGATTGTGTTGTGAAGCGCCTTGGGGGGTTGTAGAACCCTAAGAAGGCGCTATACAAATACAGGCCATTTACCATTTACCATTTCAATGACTTGATATCAAATTAGTCATTTAGACTCCCAGAAATGATGTCAAGTGAGGTTTTACATCCTACAGGAAGTGACATCATCATGTCAGAAGTGTGGGGACAACAAGGTCAGTTAATATGCTTTAGCACAGACAAAGGAGTTCCGTTGGGAGCAGACATCATCGCCGACATAATCTTGTCCTTAAAAGGAAAAAAAAGAGACAAAGTCAGAAATCTGAGCTTTCTTTGTGATAAATGTAGAAATAACAAAACAAACTGTTAACAACGTGGGATCATGTGACTTTATCAGCTACAGATAGTGTTCATTTCCTGTTTTCAGTCCTGATCTCAACAGCTGAGCTAAACTAATCCTAACCAACATGGCAGCGATCTAATCAGCAGGTCATCTCGTACCATCCACGTTGATGTCCATGCAGTACTGGTTTCCACCTTGGTTGTTGGGTTGACCTGAACCCCAGGAGTCGAAGGTAAACTGTGTACCATCGGTCCACCTCCAAACACCATCCTGAAAGGAAAAGTGTTTCAAAGTCAAGTTTACTTCTTAGTTTTTATGTGCAGACAAATGTTTGTGGAGTAGTTGTTCACTCAGATGTTCTGAAAATGAACTCATGAATCATTTTACAAAAACCAGCAGCAAGTTCTTTACTATCAGTACCTGGTGATCAAAATAACAAACCTGACAAAACTCACCCAGTCTGAGATGCCTCCAACCCAAGACTGTTTGTTGAATCCTGCTCCTTTGAAGATCAGATCCCTGATGAAGTTGTACTGATCTGTGCCTTGGATGGAGGTCAGATGTCCACCGTAGTTAATGCAGAGCAGCTGAGAGGAAATAAAATACAACATCATCACATCAGCATCACTGCAGTGTGAGAATCAACTGCTGATCCAGGTGTCCAATAATCATCTCTGAAGCCTGGATGGTCCCAGATGAGGTAGAGAGCTCTGCTGGAACCTTCGTTTGAAATTTCTGGATTCTAATTTAGGTTAAAGCTTTAAAACTAAAACTCTGTCATGTCCCCCTTTGTCTCCCCAGTCCCTTCCATATCCTCTCTCCTATTGTGCTTCCTGGTCCCTGACCTTAAAATATAATATTATGTTTTTATTATATTAATATTCAGTTCTTACATTCCACTTCCTGTTATAGGCATCAGTCCAGCCATTGTAGTCCCTTCTCTTTTAAAGAAGACCTAGAATGTAAACCTTTACCTTGTTGTTGTTGAATAAAGACAGCTTGGGTGGTCAACAGCAGCATGCCAAAAAGTCAAAGCCATGTGTGACCTACTTTTTATGTAAATTAGAAAGTTGAAAAAGGTGAGAGAAAAACTTCTGTTCTGAGAAAGCCTTCCTTAACACGTCATAAGGTGGAGCCACACCTCCTCAAACCGGCATGTCTCCAGTGTCTGAGGCCTTCTGGAGAAACCAACCAATCAGCAAGCAGCTCATTATCATATTCATGTCCTGGCCGAATGGGAGGAGTAAACAGCTCTTTTCACAGAAGGCCTGAGTAAGGGGGTTTAGAAAGGCCTGTATCATCTCTCCTGGAGGTTTCTTCCTGTTAAAAGGGAGTTTTCCTTCCCACTGTCGCTACATGCTTGCTTAGTATGAGGATTGTACCAACACACTGTCAGTGTCTTGATGCAATCTGCTGGGTTCCTTATATAGGAAACTTTTTTACTGATTGGCTTAATGAACTGAACTGTATTGGAATGTTTACTTTGTGAAGTGCCTTGAGACGACTCTTGTCGTGATTTGGTGCTATAGAAATAAACTGAATTGAATTGAATTATCAGGGCTCCTGGGACAGATGAAAGCCAAAAAAAA
>SSNS01000684.1:208699-237283 GCA_006937985.1 Aphyosemion australe | reverse complement strand
AAAGCGGGACCCACTAATGGCGTCAATGATTTCTGTCGTTTTTGTATAAAAACATGTGATTATCAGGTGTACTGGGACATTGCACTAATTTGTTTGATAAAAATAAGAAGCCGCTAAGTATAGCCGACAGACTTACGCACGTTGGAGTCTAAATAATCCATGTTGATGACAAAGCCGTTTCAAAAGAACGTGGCTCCGGCGCTGCCGCCATGTTGCTTGGGTTCGCGGCCGCAGCGCTGACGTCATCGGCTACTCCCGCTCTGTGATTGGCCCACAATATAGAGCGCTGTGATTGGCCCAACCAAAACTATAGCGAGTTGTGATTGGATAGACACAGCAGTGGTTTGGGCTGCGAGGGTTCCAATGAAGCGTGCCTAGACCAAACTCTGCAAAGCAAGAATTGGTCTAGTTCACTAGGCTAACTCATTTCCGCAGTTGTCGTAAAATTATACTTCTCATATTCATTCTTGTTATCTGAAAGTACATACAGCAATGGTAACAATACTCAAGAGACAATTAGAAATACTTATAAGTTCATGTAAAAAAGGAAACTTAAGAAATGCCCATAGGCATGCGTTGATGATTTGAAATTTGCCTTACGTTCATATACAACATAAATATTTGCCCTACAAAATATGTACCTGACTGAATCTTCATTTTTATTAACGGGAACTTGTCCATGACTCTTCTGGTTCTTTGCAGGCCTTCAATGCTCTTACAGCTCCTTGTGTAGGCCACAATATCCCACCATCCTTAATCCAACATGATGGTATCACTTCCTCCATCTCCTTGGTCTCCTCTCTCCACACTGCTCCGGTCCACATTGTTCTTGTATATCTATAATAAAAACAAATCAGAAAACTCAGAACAATGCTAAAAATGTTAGAGTGAAGAACCATCATTACATAATTAAAATCTTCTAACAGGTATTAGTGAATGGTAAATGGTAAATGGCCTGTATTTGTATAGCGCCTTCTTAGGGTTCTACAACCCCCCAAGGCGCTTCACAACACAATCAGTCATCCACCCATTCACACACACATTCACACGCTGGTGGGGATGAGCTACAACGTAGCTACAGCTGCCCTGGGGCGCACTGACAGAGGCGAGGCTGCCGAGCACTGGCGCCACCAGTCCCTCCGACCACCACCAGCAGGCAAGGCGGGTTAAGTGTCTTGCCCAAGGACACACAGCAGCATTCTCGGAGCCGGGATCGAACCTGCAACCTTCCGATTACTGGACAACCCGCTCTACCTCCTGAGCTACTGCTGCCCTTAGTGGCGTGACACTCATCTTCTTCTCTCACTTCCTAGGCTGGTTAGTTCTTTTCACTGCCATGAAGCAATGGCATAAATATACCCACTTTTGTATGGTAGACAAACTGCCTTGTGCTTCAGTTTTTTCTCCTCAATCATCTCTCGTTTTTGGTACCGTCTTTCATCGCGTAGTACAGCAATGTTAATCGGTTTGGAGCTGGGACGTAATTTTAGGGGGGGACGGGTGGGACATGTCCCCCCCACTTTTTCAAAAGGCAGTTTTGGTCCCCTGCACTTTTTCCGTCCAAAAACAATATTACCTCCATTAAATGGATTTGGTTGAGCACATGGGCGTCGCACCCGTGGGGGATGTGGGTGTTTTAACACCCACACTTTTCCAGCAGTTTTGCTCAAAACTTTACTATCAGTCTGGTCCCTCCGTGTTTCGCTGTTTCCCCCTCTCCCCTCCCTTTCCTGTTGATCACTGAAACCTGCACCTCTGCGCACCGGTGTTACGTCAAAGATTCTCGTACGTTCCATCATTGATGTGTTTCTCCAGCTGCTCCGCGCCTCCGAACTGAAAAAATCGCGCGCGCTCATTACAAGCTGCACTCCCAGCGCGCTCTGCTCGTACCACAAGAAAACTATAACCTTGTTGAGCTCAAACATCTTATTTGAGCAAATCCAGAGCTTTAATTGGACCCCTCACGATACGCAGAACACGCGCTCCATGAGGGGCCTCGTTTTGCGCACGAGTACTCATTCTCTCCAAACGCGCAAAAGGCGCATCGCTGTTGCGCGCCGCGCACATCACTGTCAGCTACCGTTCGCCCAGGCAGGAGGAGAGAACAAAGAGACGAGGTATCCGACACCGTGCACGCTCCCGCAATGATTGACAGCAGCAGCATCTGAACAACCAGTGGTCAGATGCGCCGACAGGCAGGTGGAAACATGGAGGTGGAGATGCATCCAAACGGATGAGAATAAGCACAAGAAAAAAAGTCAGAACAAGAGGAGGAGTGAGCTGCACTTGAAAGTGAGAATGTTGATAGAAAAAGAAAAACTTTGTGAGCATAAACATCCCAGCTGCTGCTGATCATGAGACAGAAGAGACGATGATTCTGTCTGGATGTGGACTGGAGAATATTTTACAGCAGCTCTGATTATTTATTAAATGTTTTGTTAAATGCACAAACCTTCACTTCTGTCCTGTTGTCTCTGGTTCACAGCCTTCCAGTCCAATAGTATCCTATAATTAGTTGTTGTAGTCATATTTACATCAATTTCATTTGATAATTTCCCATTGAGAGCAAAACAAATCTTAATCTGCTTGTCTGATAGATTTCTGGTCATAACAGGGCCGATGCTGAAGTCTGAACTTAACCCTAACCCAGCTGCTTCTGCTGAGTGAAGCTTGAGGCTCATCAAAGGCACAAGAACACCTGAGTGGCAGTAATTGAACCTAAAAGGTGAAACTAATCTATGAGACAGACTCATTCCATGCAAATCCAGATATTTCAGCCTTTATTTGTTATAATTGTGATGATTATGGCTACAGCTGATGAAAACCCCACATTCAGAATCTCAATTAAAATATAGTGAAAAGGTTCAATATTCTAGACTCAAAGTGTCACACTCTAATCAGCTGATGAGTCCAGAACACCTGCAGAGGGTTCCTGAGCCTTTAGATGGTCTCTCAGTCTGAGCTGGATGACTGACATAAGTGGACTTTTACACCAGATTCTCATTTCTGAGTTTCACCTGTAGACCACATTAGAACTGGCTCTGCTAAAAACTACAATACTTAGATTATTCAGAGCTTAACTAGATTATATTAGACTGATAGCAGAGTCCTTAAAGAACAGTTTGTGATTGGTTAAACCTTTATTTGATTTGTGACAGTTCAAAAAATGCAGATTTCAGAACTTTATTGCACCTGACCCACCTTAGGTCTGGTTTAGGGACAGACAGATAATAACAATGGTGCTCAGTGGGGCTGTACCGTCTTCTTGCCCCCAAGTCAAAAGCTGGGGGGCGGGAGCTTGGGCACGTGACGCGTCAAGGGGTCTGTAACTTTATATAACACCCCCCACCCCAGATGCACACAAGCCTGCTGTGTCCCCCCCACATCTGAAATCAAAATTTCGTCCATGGTTTGGAGTCACATGGACTGGTGAAGAAACTGTCCAAAGCATTGAGACTGTACACATCACACACACATCTTTTCTGGCCTTCTTTCCTTTACCAAGGCAAAGGCATGTCCCAAAATAAAACAGGAGTCCTTCTGCTTAGTTGACACAAATGTCCCAAGTGCTGCTGGTGTGACATGAATTTTTGCATTGTCAACTTCTGCTATCCTCTTTGATAGTTGTGCAATTGGTTTTTTTGCATTTCTGACACTTTTCTTCAATTTTTGCAGGTGGTTTTCAAACTGAAAGGGAAAGAGGTCTTTCAAAGATGTTTCAAAGTGCCTTGCATCTTCAGCCAAGTGGATCAGGGCATGGACAATATAGGATGGAAAGATTGGGCTGTAGAGCTTGGTAGATGTTCTATAAAAATATACTAGAAGCTCTTCAGCATAGTCAATGGATGACCTCCGTGTAACACCATTGGAGTCCAACAGTACAGACATGGCAACTGACAGTGTCAAAAAGTGATGGTAAAAACTTTCTTGCACAAAGCCTCGAAGAACAACAGGTCCAGTATAGAGTAAAAACTGCCTGAATTCCGTCGCTTTTCATCTGTCCAGATTAGTTAGACTTTGTGGCTGTCGGGCAAATTCTCTTGGCAGCTTTCCACTGAAGGACAAGAGCTTTGCAGAAATTTCTCCAATTTGCCTTGGGGATAGCCTACACTCTCTAGGTCCCTGTTTTTGAAAGTTCAGCAATCGTCTGACAACCCCTAGACGAGTAAACCGCAAATGGCGGCCCGTGAGCCACATCCAGCCCGCCAGACCTTCCCACCCGGCCCCCCAACCCTTTGGGCCTGAGGGTCCCCAAATCTCAATAAACATAGCCAAGCTGCACCTCTAAAGAAATGTCAGAACCCTGGCTACAGGACTATGCAAACCTTTTTTATGTCCTTCAAACACAACTAAAACTACAATCAAATAAGTGACTGGAAATCCCTCGTGTGTTTTTGCCTTTTTTCTGTTTTGCTGCTTAAAATCAGATTGTACACACATTCTATCCACCCATGACCATGGACGTTGTTAGGGCCATTTTAGGGGGGGGCTTCACCCCTAAAATATTCCTAAGCCCCCCTATTATTTTGGGTGGATTTATTTTTTTCAGTTAAAATGTTTTAATTTTAAAGTTTGTGCAGATGTATCAGACATGAAAATCCCTCATCTTTCGGCGGAATTCGCAGGTTTGAATCCCAAATGTATCACCTATACTTGATTAGTGCAGATCCAATGAGAAAATAGTTGGGAGTGGGGGTGATGGGTTTATACAGCGAGGCTGGGTTTTACGGTTTAACCAGTTTCACTATTAACCACGGGGGGAACATTCCAGAGGGTTTTTAACACGTACCAAACACCACCTGTAGATTTTGATCAAAAGTGGATCAAATATAATACAAATAATATGTTTTCGTTGTTATTTAAGGAACAAACCAGACTTTTATTTTTATGTCAGATCGATTTTTTTACCGTAGCAACAAGCAGTGCTTGCCATGAAGCAACAGTACGCTTCTATTCCAAATGCTGTCCTCGTCCTCCCGTACTCAGACCAAGGTGTTGCGTCGTATATACTTTTTTTTAGCTGTGACGAGTTCGTGCCAGACGTACAGTGTGAGCAGTCAGGTCGCATCCGAGAACTGGGTCGTACAGTGTGAGCACGACTCGTGAGATTTGCTCTGCGAGGAACTCGTACAGTTTGAGCTGAAGCTGAACGCTACGAGTGAAAAAGTCCCACAGTGTACGCCCGGCGTAAGCCCGACAGGTAGGGTCGGATTTGGGTCGATTAATAATTGCGCGTGATGAGTCGCGCTCGGACTGCGGAGAGAGAGAGAGAGAGAAAGAGAGAGAGAGAGAGAGAGAGAGAGAGAGAGAGAGAGAGATCATTATTATTCCTCCATGGGTGTAAATAAACACTAAAAGTGGCTATAATGGTCTCGGGCGAACTGGTTTTGGGCTTAAAGTCCGTCGGCTCATTTCGGTTTCAGTCTGGGGCGGGGCTTATTGAGATCTACTGCGCTGTAGAGGCTGACAATTTTTTGGCATCCCAGTGGGTCACGTAAGTCCTGCGGGATTCCCGTGAAATGGGAGTCAAGTAATTTATAATCACGTTACTGGGACAAAACAGGAAAAATAGAGTGGGAATTGAAATAAATTTAGATTCCTGTTCAATATGAAACAAGTTTCTTTAAAATAATGTGTCGTTTTAATTTACATTAGTTCTGTCTGACCTTTCTGATACACTGATTGTGCACGTCGGCCAGTCGGACATTACTGACGTTCCTCTTCTCTTAACTTGCCAAAAAAAAAAGAATCTCCCTGAAAACCACAACTGTTGATAATTTGCTCTGATTCAGTGACACAAACATTTTTTTCAATAACCCATCAGAGATCGTGTCAGCAGCAGCAGCTGCAGGAGCGCTTCCTCCGAGCATTTGATCTGCGCTCCGTGCGCAGCGCACCGGAGCTTTAATTAAAGCTGTATCACAAATACGAGGTAACTTAAGATCATTTCTTATTATTGTGATATTTGTGCTGAACTAAAACGCCAGACAGAATGAGTTTTTGTCCTTAACAGCGGTTTATTAGAGTAGTTTAACAAACAGCTGAGATAAAACTCCAACTTTCAGTTTCATTCTTCAGCCTCCGTCTCACTTAAAGGAACAGTAACAGTAGACTACAATATCACTCACTAACCATTACATTTAGAACCATTTTCATATATACTCTGTTGTTTCTGGTGTTTCATAATAAATTCTAATAATTATATGATCTCTAATCATTTCCTAATAAACTCTGTTGGTTTATTTTCTAAGCAGAGGGACTTTAATCCTCATTTTCTGAATTTGGCAGAAAATCACATTGATGGTTCTTTTTTAAAATTATGTCGCAGATTATTTTCACAATAAAAATATGTATATTATATAAAGGTCAGAGGTCACTGCAGAACCCAATTTTAAACAGTTACAAATCTGAAGCCCGTGAGGACATTGTATACGTGGTTCAAAAATGTCCTGCATCGCTGCAAACACTGGCCACTGACTAGCAGCTGATTTGTCACTATAAGTCACATGACCAGCTCTGAACTTCATCTCTCAATACGCAGCCATGAGCCGCCATATTTGACAATATGGACAGAAACAAAGATGAGTTGTATGAGCGAATTAAGGGGTTTAATACCTGCATCACCACGAAAAATCTGTCATGAATCTGAAACTTCACACAGTTTTCTGGGAGTTGTCAGTGACGGAGTGGAAACACCTTGTGATTGTTTTTTTGGTTTTGTTTAGAATCACAGAAACACCTGCTGGGAGTGGGAGGGAACGGGAATCATGTTGTTGGGATTGGGAAAAAACACCTGCTGGGAGTGGGAGGGAGCGGGAATCATGTTGTTGGGATTGCGATGGGAGCAATTTTTATTTTTCCTTGCTTTCTGGGATTGGGACAAGAGGGTTTTTTTACTATGGGAGCGGGTTGGGAAAGCAAAGAAAATCCACTCCCGTGTCACCCTCTACTGCGCTGCTTCGAGGTGCGCGCGGGGGGGTGGAGGATGGCGCAGAGGAGACGAGAGCTCTGAAGAGAAATAATAACAACATTGTTCTGATGTGTCAGCCTGTAGAAGTTCTTGCTAAACTTTATTTTGTTTCATGAACCAGGATGACTTCAAATGATGTTAAATTCAACTGAAAGAAAACTGGGAGAAAGTTTTTGAGTTAGATGGTTGTTTGTTTTACCTGCTCCTCAGAGACACAATGGACATAAGGAGAGAATAAAAATCAAACTGTCCCCAAAGATCAGGAGGTGGGATGGTTAGGCCCTGTCCACACGTAGCCGTTTTTTTTTTAAAACGAATATCCGCCCTCCCAAAAGATAGCGTCCACACCACCTCATTTTTAGAAAAAACTTCATCCACGCGTAACCACATAAGTGCATTGTTAAGCATTTAGGCATGCCAGACCTGTAGGCGGCAGTAGCTCCCCCGAATTCCATCCATTTCCATTTCCTCTTCCTGCTACATGATGCATGGCACCTAGCTCGTTTGTGGTCGCCTGTGGTCTTTGACAAGTAGCAGTAATTCTGCTTGTAAAAACAAAGAGACCAAAAGCACTTAAATGATTGAAAACGCGAGCACAGCTCTGAGGCCATCCATGTTGTAGCGTAAACACAGGTCGCACAGTGACATCAGCATTTTTCGGTCGCAGGCAGTGACGTAGTGAAACCGAAGACGGAAAACTCCGGTTATTTCTGTCCACACGGAGACGCTGAAAACGGAGAAAATGCAAATCATCACTTTGGCCGGAGTTTTAAAAAAGATTCGTTTTCGTTGCGGAGATCTTCGTTTTCGTGTGGATGACAGGCCAAATCGTAGAAAGATATCTTCGTTTTGGGAGATACCCGGCTACGTGTGGACAGGGCCTTAGTTAGCTGGTTAGTCAAGGAGCTCCATCAGGTAGCTAGCTGTCATTAAATCCTATCAGCCCACAGCCTCCTGCTGGTTTTATTATTATCAGCAAATACAAAACAAACATCCAACATATTGGAAGTTTAGGATTCTTTATGGTTTTAGTGTCTTCAGCAGCAGCAGAGCTTGGTTCATTCTCCATCACTTTTCTGAATGAGACCATTGGGTTCTAACAAAATAACAAACCAGACCAAACCTGTCATTTCATGCTGATGTTGATCTGATTTCATTGATAACTGGTTTAGTTTTTAAAGCTTCACTTGTTTAAGTTGTTCATTTATAAACAATCATTTAAATCTAATAAAACAACCTGTTTAAAATCCCTAGAATGCAGGAAATGACATCTACTTCACTAAAATGTTTCTGTGGGGCCTCCAGACCAACCCCCATCACCCCAAATCCCCTCTGTCAGTCTCCTTCCTCAGAGCTGAGGACAAAGCTGGGACATGTGGTTAAACACGTCTCAGGCTTGTCCTCGTCTCAGGAGGAGCAGCAGCTTGTTAGCAGAAGGTAAACAAAGGCTCTGCTACTCTGTGTTAAAATAAGAATCCCAACTTGATATTGAGTCAGGTGTGTCTGAGCAGGGACACGTAGAAAACATGCAGCCACTGTGGCCTTCAAGGACCAGGTCTGACCCCCTGTTACAGTATAGAGGTTGGTCTGATTTCCGCTAGTGCTTAATGTGAGCATGTTTAGATATTTTATTATACATTCATATCAGCCTGGAACTCTGCTGATTATTTTCTTTCATAAAGTCACCAGGTTAATGCTTTGAAACGTGTGTGTGTGTGTGTCTGTGTGTTTTGATTTCCAAAATAGAAGACACCTTTCCCATTCCTAAAACAGTTAAATTGCACTTAATGTTAATTTTATATTAAAACCCTCAACTCATTTGGCAGAATAAAGTTTTGACAAACATTCATTTGTTCTTTATTGTCAGGTTTCAGTGGGATTTTGAACTAAGCTAGTTGTAATTAAACTAATTAAATAAATGACCACACCATTTCCCCCTGTTTAGAGCAATAGACTGAAATTAATAGCTTTATTTGGAAATATATCTAATTTTTAATAGATAGATATAACATCTTTCTTCAACATAGACCACGATAATGAACTGATTTAAGGTTATTTTTTGATAAAAAAAAAAGAAGAGAGAAATTGCATGAAGGCTGGGAAGGAAAAGAAAGTGATAAAATTACAGGTTCTGTTAAATGTTATTCAAATAATGAATTAATTGACGAAGTCTTTGGAGGGTGTGACAAAAAAGGTTCAACGTCAAGCTCCTGGGGCTAAGCCCCCAAATCTCTCAATCCTAGTGACGTCCCTGCCCATGACGAAGCTCAGATTGTACAGATGCTGAACATGTTTCTCACAACTCGCTACACCAGTGAACCATAAATGGGCCACATCTGGTCTGCCAGACCTTTCAACCTGGCCCCCAAATATTACTGAATCAAGAATAGTGAAAATACATGTTCTACTTTATATATATATATATATATATACATATATATTATATTTAAAATGCATTTTAGAATTTTTATTTATTTTAGAAGAGCATCTGGCCCTCACAGTGACTGCTGGAAAAAAATCTGGCCCTTGAACAAATCTATTTGAGGACCCCTGCCCTAGACAGACAACGTGCATATAGTCCAGCACAAACGGTTTAATGCACTGCAAGCCTGCAGGGATCAGGGGTGAGCAACCAGTTTGGTGGATGCGATATGCCTGTTTAATGAAGTCATCTTCTGTTCTTGCATCAATCTTCTCCTGCGACTGGTAGTTGAATACAACCCTGTGACTTACATATTTTCCTTCAATGGTGCACCGCTCACAGCTGCTGTAGGCATTGTGGGACTTGATGCATTTAAGGAATGCTCTCCCTGGGGCATCACAAATGAAAGAATTCACTTTAACATTTAATGTTCCATTTTGGAACTTAACCCCATGTTGTTGGAGTGCATTCAGTTCTGTTAAAAAACTAGACGTGTAATCAGTAACGCTGTTTGGCTTTGCAGTTCCACAATATAGTGCAACAATAAACGGTTCAAACTTTTTCACGCTACAAAGAATGGGCCAAACTTGTGCGTTGGATGATTTAAACAATGGCACACCATCTACACTGAAATTTAGCAATACATTATTCTCTGTTGAAAAGAAACCAGGATATTGTGAGCAAATTTTCAAAAGTCTGTTCTCCACACCAAAGTAGAGGAACTGGCCACCACACAGATCTCTGACTTCAATTTGAGTTGGAGTTCCTAACAGGGTTCTGGCATCTTTTGGCAGCCAGTGGCCATGTTGACGCAACACCAAGAGCAGCTCATCAATCGATGAGTGTGTTGCCTTAATATTTTTTACAGCCCAATTTGCCAAATCACTCTTTAGATCCCTTAATTCCTCCTCAGAGAAAGTTCCGACTTCTGAATCACTTTCACCATCACTGTCTGGTGGGTGGTGATCATCTCGATACTCATCTTCTCCATTATCAGACTGTTCCTGTGTGTGTATGTCTGTTGGGCTATCAGCAAAAGTGGGGCCTGGGTTCTCATTTGAGAGGCCTGGATTCTCATTTGAGGGGCCTGGATTGTCATCTGAGTCACTAGACTCCATCAATGCACGCAATTGTGCATTTTGTCATCTCCATTGTTTTGTGATACATCTAGGAAGTGACAAGAGACAAGAAGAATGTGAAATCTGAAGCTTATTGTGGATGGAAAGTGTGTCAATGTGCCATGTTCAGAGTAGAGTCCACTTTTCTTAAAGGTTGATTAACAATTTATTAAAAAAAAAATCAAATATTTATTTAGATGGACATGATTTATGTTTACATCTACCAGCCAATAGAGGGCACCCAGGGTCCGAAAATAAATTTGTGACTCACCGGCCAAGCATATTTTTTACCGGCCAAAATTCTAAATGATAGATCTACCCAAAGCATTTTATTCTATAATATGATATTATGTTGGATCCAAACAGAGAGGAGTGATAACATAATTATTATGATTTTGTGAAAAAGCTTGATAAATGTATTTTTTAGTTGGGTAAGCACCTTCCTTAGTAAAAAATAAATGCACTGGGGGTGAAAGGAGACCCATCTAAGATGGCGGCCGGCCACTATGGCAGCGCCAGTCCACGGTGCGCCTATGTGCGGCTTTATGTCTGTGGTCCCTGATCTCTGGAGAACACAGCTGCACCATGGACCTCCAGTCAGTCCTATGACCCCCGAGTTTTCTTCTCTTTCTTCGCCGCTAGTTTTAACACGAAGCTACTTGCTACCTTGAAAACACTGAATGGGATAGGCGGAAATGACGTAGGTTGCGGCGCTCACGTTTCGCGTACGCTTGTGTATATCGTATGCAGGCGGGAGAGGAGCATCACAGAAATCCATCAAAGAGGACTGATTGATATACATAACTGATCTGGTGCATTTACTCGCCATGTGCAGGAAACCATGTTCTATTGTTGCAACTACAACCTCTAAACACTATTTGTCGCTATGGTGTTTGTGTTCCATATAAATTCGTTGAACGAGATAGAGACCACAAGCTTGTGATTGGCCCGGAAGCCGATTCTTTTAAATTCGTCAAACAGCACCGCCATTGCACCCTCAAAAAATTAAGAGAGTCTAAGATATCTAGTGGCAGACAGGGCGCCAGACATCATATAGTTAGATGCCCCGTGGACTGGGAGAAGGTCTTGAGTGCAGCTTGTAGGATGGGGCGGAGAGTGGGCACTGGGCGGGCACAACCATACCAAAGGTGCCATTGCTTTCCGGAACTGAAGGGGGCGCTATTTCCTATGTCAACTGCGGTATCTGAGTTTTGTTTTGTTTTTGTTAAAACCAACCATTAACTAGTTACAACTAAATTATTTTTTGTTCATTCGTTACACTTTTATTCCACGTTGTTTTCAACACAATATTTTTCAAATATTGTTAAAAAAATGTAATTAAGAAACAATTTATTTTTTCAACCATCGTAGTTTTATTTCTAGCTTCCGACTCGGAAAAGGTCTAAAGGGCAATTCCAAATCATTTTTCTATTTCCTGAGTCTCTTTACTCAGCTCTAATTTTAAAACTACAATACTTAAACGTTTCAAACCAAGACTAGATTATTCTGCATTAACAGCAGTGTCCTAAAACCCCAGTTTGTGATTTATGATCCTTTACTTAATTTGTGAGATTTTATTGAAAAGCATAAGCTGTAGTTTTTTGGAATCTTGATCACATTAGAACTGGTCCAGCTCAAAATCTACAACATTTAAACACTTAAAACGAGACTAGATTATTCTATTAGGGCAAATTAATTTGTGTCAATATTTCTACACTAGATGCAGACATAGGACAGAATTAAAGAAGCCTTAAGCAGGATTAAAGTTTAGACTTGTGTGTTAATGTATGGGTGAGTTAGTGGTTGCTACAATAAAACAGGTTCTAGTTAAACAAAATAAAAAGTGTAAAACTTCAAACATTTTTATTAATCAGCTTTTGTTGTAGTTCAGAGAATTGCAATCTCTCTATTTCTGCCCTCAGCTGCAGAAGGAGCTCTCACCCTGCAAGAAAAGACATTCAGTTATGAAGGATGAACCTTTTTCTTATTTTTTTACATGAATAATATGTTCATCTTTCCTTAGTCACTTATTCTCTTATCTTTCCTCCACCTGGCCACGCTCACTGTGCCTCAGTCTTGGTTTTCCAAACCATTTATCAACTATAAATGACATGTTAAACAGCTTTTTATTATTTGTTGGGAAGGTAGTCCACACAGAAGGGGTCTCACTCCCAGAAGGAACAATAGCAGACATTGAGGACAGCTACAAGTACCTTTGTATCCCACAAGCAAATGGCAACCTCAATGAGGCCACAAGGAAATGAGCCAAAGCCAAATATGAGTAAGAAGTCAGCTCAGTGGCAAGAACAAGATTCAGGCAAGAAACAGCTATGCCTGGTCAGTAATCAGATATCCTGCAGGAATAATAAACTGGCCAAAGGAAGAAATACTGACACAGATGTTAAGACATGGAAGCTCCCAACCATGCATGGAGGGTTCCACCCCAAGTCCAGCACCCAGACTGTACACCAGCCGTAAGGCAGGAGGCTGAGGACTAGTGAGTGTGAGAGCCACTCTCCAGGATGAAACAGCCAAGATCCATAAGTACTTCAAGGACAAGGTCCCAACAGATGACGTACTCAGTGAATGTCTCAGACAATGGTGAACAGGAGGTGCTGGAAATACCATCATGGGAGGACAAACCCCTACATGGGATGTACCACCAACAGATAACTGAAGTGGCTGAAATCCTACCAATGGCTAGAAAGAGCTGGTCTGAAGGACAGCACACAGGCACTCATCATATATATATATAAATATATATGTATATATATACATGTATATATGTAAATATATAAAACTAAAATNAGCCATGCTCTATATTGCACAGGAAGTCGGCCATTTTGGTTCCAGACGCCATTTTGTGGTTTTCGGACATGTTGTATTGACGGTCACAGCCCCTCCCCCTTTTGACGTATCGCCTTCAAATTTCTGCTGTATACTCTTAAGACCAGGACGCAAAAAGTGAACCTAAATTTTTTTCAAAAGTTGAACGGTGTGGGCGTGGCGAACCGTCAAACATTGACCTGCCGCCACACCATGCTTTACTCTCAAAGCTCCCTAATTCACCCCTTTCACCTAATCAGCATCAATTTTAGCCATATAGCAGTGGACATGATGGGGTCACTTTGTGTCGAGTATTGCCAGGTTTCGAAAGAAGGTGGGGCTTTGAGGCCATGGCGAATTTCTATGTTACGCCATGCATTTACGTTTGCCTGTCATTTCATCAATTTTCATGATATTGCAACAAAACTTGGGGTGAGCTATCCTAGTCCGACCCCCAATAGAAGTTGATGTGAGAATGCGGTGGGCGTGGCCTAATTTTTGCAATAGCGCCCCCTAGGACTATTTAAACTGTCAGCCCCAAGCCATACTTTTACTGAGATTTACAAAATTTTGCACGCTGATGTAGTGTCTCAGGACCTACAAAAAAGTCTCTTGAAGCCATGTTCTATATCACACAGGAAGTCGGCCATTTTGGTTCCAAACTCCATTTTGTGTTTTTCGCACACGTTCTATTGACAGTCACACCCCCTCCGTCTTTTGACCTATCGCCTCCAAACTTCTGCCATATACTCTTAAGACCATGGGGGAAAATTTCAACCTAAATATTTTTCAAAAGTTGAACGGTGTGGGCGTGGCTAACTCTCAAACATTGACCTTTCGCCATGAAAATCCTTTCATTAATAACTTCCACGTGCAAGAGCAGGGTTATGTCAAACTTCATGTGTGTCATCACAGACCAGACCTGAAGCCAATGACGTGTTCATTTGCTGACATCACCTAAGCCACGCCCCCTCAGGACAGAAAAGGTCAAGTTTTACTGTGAAAATGCCCAAAATTCCCCGTTTCACTTAATCACCACAAATGTGTAGCAGGTAACTGAAGACAAGTTGTGATTGCTTCGTGTCCAGTACTGGGAGGTTTTAAAAGAGGGCGGGTCTGTGGCAGCGCGGCGAAGTCAGACGTCACGCCGTGACAATTTGTTTGCCTCTAATTTCCACAATTCTTATCTGATCTGCACAAAACTTCATGTGAGTGGTACCAGTGCAATCATGAAAAGGTATTTCTGCAAAACAGCGGTGGGTGTGGCCTATTTTGAGAAATAGCGCCACCTAGGACCATTTAAACAGTCAGCCCCAAGACACGGTTTGACTGAAAATTATGAAATGTGGTAGGTGTATGTAATGTGTCCAGACCAACAAAAAAGTCTTAGATGACATGGCCCCAAACCCCACAGGAAGTCGGCCATTTTTGTCTGAAAAGGTCATTTTGTATCTTTTACACACTGTATATTTGAACGAACTAGTCTTAGGGTTTTTTACCTACACACTTCTAAATTGCAATTTATACTCTTAAGGCATTGGCGATCAAAAGTTGTTAAAAGTTGTTATGCCATGTAAATACTGTGGGCGTGGCTAACTCTCAAACATTGACCTTTCGCCATGAAACTCCTTGCATTAATAACTTCCACATGCAAGAGCAGAGTTATGTCAAACTTCATGTGTGTTATCACAGACAAGACCTGAAGCCAATGACGTGTTCATTTGCTGACATCACATAAGCCCCGCCCCCTCAAGACAGAAAAGGTCAAGTTTTACTTTGAAAATGCGTAAAATTCCCCCTTTCACTGAATCACCACAAAATTGCAGCAGGTAACTGAAGACAAATTGGGATTGCATGGTGTCCAGTAGTGGAAGGTTTAAAAAGAGGGCGTAACTGTGGCAGCGCGGCGAAGTCAGACGTAACGCCGTGACAATTCGTTTGCCTCTAATTTCCACAATTCTTATCTGATCTGCACAAAACGTCATGTGAGTGGTACCAGTTCAATCCTGAAGAGATATTTCTACAACACTTTGGTGGGCGTGGCCTATTTTAGGAAATAGCGCCCCCTAGGACCATTTAAACAGTCACCCCAAGCCAATGTAGTGATTTGATGATCTGATGTGCAGAGTTTATTTTTTTGGCACGGAGGACATGCTGGGTTGGTGTCAGGTGCAGATGAAACAGCGGCTCGCAATTTCTGTAGTCACAAGGGTGGATGTGACATGCAGAGTTTATTTGTAGGCTCAGAGGAGATGCTGGGTCTGGGTGAGGCGTGGATGAAGCGTCGGCTCACAGCGTCCCTGGTTGCAGGGGTCGAGGTGTGTGTGGTGCAGCGGCGCTTGTGCAGAGTTTATTTGTAGGCTCGGAGGACATGCTGGGTCTGGGTGAGGCGTGGGTGAAGCCTCGGCTCGTAGCGTNTCCTAAAACCCCAGTTTGTGATTTATGATCCCTTTACTTAATTTGTGAGTTTATTGAAAAGCATAAGCTGTAGTTTTTTGGAATCCTGACCACATTAGAACTGGTCCAGCTCAAAATTTACAATATTTAAACCCTTAAAACGAGACTAGATTATTCTATTAGGGCAAATTAATTTGTGTCAATATTTCTACACTAGATGCAGACATAGGACAGCATTAAAGAAGCCTTAAGCAGGATTAAAGTTTAGACTTGTGTGTTAATGTATGGGTGAGTTAGTGGTTGCTACAATAAAACAGGTTCTAGTTAAACAAAATAAAAAGTGTAAAACTTCAAACATTTTTATTAATCAGTTTTTGTTGTAGTTCAGAGAATTGTCTATTTTTGCCCTCAGCTGCAAAAGGAGCTCCTCTCACCCTGCAAGAAAAGACATTCAGTTATGAAGGATGAATCTTTTTCTTATTTTTTTACATTAATAACTATGTTCATCTTTCCTTAGTCACTTATTCGCTTACCTCTCCTCCACCCAGTTATGCTCATTGTGTCTCAGTCTTGGTTTTCCAAACCATTTATCAATTATAAATGACATGTTATATATATATAATTTTAATGATGGTATTTTTTTAGAACCATTGTATAATGATGGTTTTTTAAAAGTAGGTGTGGCTGGCATCAACCATCCTGAGGGACTGAAGATGGAAATTAGTCCTGGCTATAATCTTGTGTATTTTCAAATGTGTAAAAAAATATGTACAGTACAAATAAACTAGGGCTTCATATGGTTTCTGAGCTGGACCAGTTCTAATGTGATTCAAATGCAAAAAAGGTGCTGAAACTAGCCTTTATTGGGCTTTCACAAATCAAATAAAGGTCTCATGAATCACAAACTGTTTTTTTAGGATACTGCTTTCAGTGTAGAATAGTTTAGTCTAAGTTTGATGTGTTTAAGTATTGTAGTTTTGAAATTAGAGCGAATCAAAAGGGGTCAGGGGGTTGAAAAATTAGTTGGAATTACCCTTTATCTGTTTTTCCGAATGCTCGGTAGATAAAAGTTGAACAAAGTCTACGATGGTTGTAAACACACATTTTTTCTTAAATAAGTTTCGTTTAGTAATGTTAAGAAAGTCCTGTGTTGAAAAACAACGTGGATAAGAAGTAAAATCCATAAATTACAAAAGATTAGTTGTGTTTCATGGCCGTTATCAATAAAGTTTAAATACAAAACAAAAAAACCGGATACCGGAAATAGCACCCCCTTCAGTTCCGGAAAAAATGCGTCATTTCCGGAACAAAATGGCGTCATTTCCATATATGGTGTGGTCGTGCCCTGTGCCCACTCTCCGCCCTGTCATACAACCTGCCCCCAACTGTACTTGTGGACTGGCGCTGCCGTAGTAGCCGGCCGCCATCTCATTCGCACCCAGTGCATTTATTTCTACTGAGGATGGTGTTTAGTTTACTCATCTAAAAATCTGATATTATGTTGGACCTAAGAGGGACCACGTTCAAAACAATTAAGTACAAAAAACTAGTACACAAGGCGGTAAAAATATTCTGGCCGCAGACTCTTATATATACAGTCTTTGGGCCGCACACACTCACACACGTGGTTAGCACACAAAGGCAGTTTGTGTATAATCTGCCCATACAAATACACACAACCCTAACACAACGTATATGGGCCAAAGTCAGGCACTCTCAACAATTACTTAGGAATTTTCTAGTAATAAAACTTGCTTACTGTTTGAGCTGTTACTCCAAAATGAAGTCCGAAGTCTGAACCGGTCCAGATAATCCACCTGATTACGGCCCAATCCCAATACTCGCACTTGCACCCTTGCGCCCTTCAATAGAGCTTTCTACAGTAGCTAAAAATAGATCGGATGTTGGAGAGGACTTTTTATCCCTTTTCCAAAGCCGGTAAAGTCAATAGTATAACGCTGCAGACCCGGAGACGCCAGTTTCAGGCCGACACCACGTGAAACAGCTGGAAAGCTACACGGGCTAAGCTAAAGACAGAAGAAGCAAAGCGGTGGTAGTTTTTAAGTTGGACGAGCGGATTTTAACTGTGTGGAGCAGATCAAGAAAAGCACGTATATTTGTTACTTACATCTTCCTGGAGGTGAAAGTCCTACATCCGGGAATGACCAGCCGCCGGTCGTAACGACGCTCTCAGTCGTGGGGTTATCCAGGAGGAGCAGCGGAGGAGAATTAATGCAGGACGCAGCGTTGTTAACGGAGGAGAGTTAACAAGGAGGCAGCGGTCCAGCTGAACGTCTGGGCCAAACAGCATGTCCACCCAAACGTCCACGAAAAGGCTTTTGACCAGAGGTGAGTGGAATATAAAAAGTAGGGACACAAATGATAACCTGACAGTTAAAAAACTACCTTGAAAAAATGTTACTTGAGCACTGTGAGTAATGAACTTATTTTTATATTACTCAAGAAGGAGCCGTGATGGGAATAATGGCGTTTAAAACAACAGCGCAGCTAGCTGGGGTTAATTTTTACTTTCACTTTCATTTGAGCTAGCGCTTCAGTTCTGGTGATTGATAATTAGCAGGGTCGCCATCAAGAAAAGCTCTCTGGTATGTGTTTTTTTTTTGTCAAAACAACTTCCTCCATTTTATGCCTTCATATCGATGTCAAAACGCTCTGAAACTGTATATTTTCTATTGTTAATGCGGCTTATCAGTATGACCCTACCCAGCAGCCTTTGCGTGGTGACGTCAACTGTAGAATACCCTATTGCGCGTTCCCGGCCAGGGGTGCGAGTGCGTAGGGTGTCCCAATTCTCAAGTGCGGAAGTTGACCACGCCCCTTTTGCACCCTTAATCCGCACTTCACCCAAGCCTGCAGCGATGCGGACTTGGGTGAAGGGTATTACCCACAATCCATTGCTACATGGGAATTTTGAGAAGGAGGTGGAGCAATGGGTCAAGTGCCTTTTCTGAAAACATGTATTTTCAGGTGATAGTTCATTTTAAGACGGTTAATGATATTTATACATGCTCTGAATGTTTATAAATGTGGACAGCAATTAATTTAAATTTAATCACATAAGTGTTTGTTTGTTTGAAAGCTGTTAATAAAGATTTTTAAAAAAGCACAAACAGCGACCGGCATCCCAACATGCATCACGATCGATGACGTAATGCTCCCTGTCCCAATTCGGCAATTATTTGCACATTTGTGTACTACGCACTCGAAGCCTTGCTGCACACTAGCACCGGCGGGATTGGGTAAGTTCCTTTCACATCCGGGTGGCCCGGGGATTTTTGTGGCTGAACCGTACGTGTTTTCGGCCCTCATCTGAAGGTGGTCTGACTCGCACCGAAAACCGGGCCAACACACCCACTGCCGACTCATTGGTGGGCTCAAATTCACGCCTACCTTTAGGGGGAACCTCCGATTAGCGGATAGAATCAGCCAGCGGAGGTTTCCCGCATGTGCGCTTCATTATCACTCTGAATGCGGAGGAGTTAACAAGCCTCTGAATGAAGCTGTTTTATCTGTTTCCGTCAGCTGTGATGAGCGCAGCGTGCGCGCACACACACACACACACACACACACACACAGACACACTGCTGCCACGCAGCTTTTTGTTTAATAAGGAAGAGACCGCGGACTTCGCGCTCCTTTGACCCACCCAGCCGTTTCTCTGTTCCCGTCTGCTGTGATGAGCGCAGACAACGGGCAGACTTCTCCGCACTCCTTTGACCCGCCCACATCACTGATATATTCGCCAATTTTTCGCGCGCATTTCTGAGACCGCCTATCACGTCCGCATTCCAAAGGGTGTCCTGGAAGACGTGTGTAAACAACCTGGCGGGGCCGGGGCCGACTGAGGCCGACCGATCTGAGCCGACCCGGTGCTAGTGTGTAAGCGCACTTCACAGAAGGGTGTAGGGCGCAGTGTGAGTATTGAAATAGGGCCTACGAAACACACCCACTTCGCGCATGCGCAAACGGGTGTTGTCTTCTTCATCGATTTTTATGGCGGTTGGCAAGGAACGTTTAGAGGCATTACCGCTACCTACTGGAGTGGACTGGGAAGCTAAATACAATCAAATATTAACCCCCAAAGGATTAAGAAACAATAATAATAATACCAACAGGAAAAAATAGGAAACACAATATCAATAATAATAATAATAACAACAAAATGCACAATAATCCAACAATGACGAACACAATGCACAACAGCATTAGCGCTGTGACCATAATGCAAGTTCAAGGGAATAACATTTAAGTTAATTATTTTGTAATTCTTCCATTTAGGTGTAATTAAATCATTGCAATTATTAGATTTGATTGACAGCATGAGCCGTCAGGAATAGGGCTTGAGGATAGTTCCAGCATGTGAACTGGTGTGACGTTATAGTGCACAACGTAATTAACTGCTGTGCTTTCAGGTGTTGGATGGCGCTGCAGTGCACTCTGAGTTATTGTTTTAACTGTTTATTTTAGGTTTTATACCTATAAGTACTAAAAAAATACATTTTGGAGTCTGCAAAATACACACAATATTTTAAACATGTGAAAGCCCTTTAACTTTGTCTTTTTTTTATTCTGAAATAATTTGTTTTGTAATTGTGCTGTCACATTGATTTTAATGTTCTTGCTATTCTTGCTAATGGAAAGCACACTGAAGTAGCCTTTCGCCGGCCCCGCCCCAGAACGGCTATTGTCCAATCACACATCATAGCAACTGTTACTATCCGACAACTCCAAACAAAATGATGAAGCTAAGCCTAATTTACTACTAAGCATTAGCCTCGATAGTAGTCGTGTCCCCTTCGTTTCCCTTCAGAACCTCCTCATCGAGCTCAACCAGCAAGCCAGCAAGCATGAGTGCTCCCCCCGCCCGCGGCTGGGCGGAGGTCCGCCTACCAGACTATCCAAGACCCTTTTAGATAAGACACACCGAGCCGGCAAATCAGCGTAATATTACCTCAATCGTGTGTCTTATAAACGCCTTGGCGCAACTGCGGGTGGTGTCATGATCACGTGATGAATTAATGCCGAGCTCCGGCCGGGAACTAAAAATAAAAGTAAACACGGGCATAAAAAGTTACATTTTATAAACAGAGTCAGCTGAGATGATAAACTGAGCGATGCAGAGCGCTGGGAGCTTTTCTCCGTTAGAGCTGCCTGCAGCTCAGATCATCTGACAGCTCACAGGCACACCGCATCGCCGCCACCGCTCCTCGGATCCACGTGTCCCCGGACGCCGGACCTTCTCCCAAACTCCCAACTCCTTGTTCCCTGCTACGCTTCGCTCAGCGGAGCCGACACTAATGTATCCCTCCACTGCATACTGTAACCCTTTTGCCTCGATCTGGGTGATATTGAGGAGGAATTGCTCCAAAAAATGTCACTGACACGCATCTGTCTACTTCTTTCCATCGCGGAAATCTGCGGAGCTGCAGTATTTGATCCACTTATTGTCGGAGTTGGCAACAGTAACTAAGGGGGGCGGGGCTCTGCGAAAGGCTAATTGTCTCTGTGTATGAAATGTGCTATAAAGCCACCTTATGATGTTTAGTTGCAGGCTCGATCACAACTTAATTCAGAGTTGATCTTTCAACATTGAATCAACATTCATGTATAAACACTTTTTCAACGGTTAATTCATCAGCATTGTTTGGATGTTGTAATAATGTTATTTTTCTACTAAACAAAATGTATAAAATATGGCTGAAAAAATAATGTTGAATTGGTATTGAATAAACAACGCCACTTCAACTATTTGGTGTTCAACGTTGTTTTAACGTTGGATTAACGTTTTTTCATAAACTGACAGTATTTCAACAACATTTAAATGTTTAATGTCGGTCGAATGCCAGCTGGGCAGGCTCATATTCTTTTGACGTGGTAGTAAAATAAGTTTCTTCTTCATCTGATTCATCTGGTATAGTGTTAAAATGAAATTCGTCATCAGATGAGACGGAGTCTGACATGTTTTCGGCATTCGGCAGTGAAACAGCAGACACGCGAGGCGCCACTCAATCTCCGCGGTGAGCGGCGCAGGGATACGAATGACAAAAAGTAGTCCCGTTGTAAATTTATCTGCTTTGTTTCTGAGATGTAAATTAGTCATGCTTTCAGAGGCAAATCCTTTTGTGAGGCTAAACGGCGCAGATACATCGCCCCCGAAGCTAGCCAGAACTACGTTTCTGAATCACTTCTCCCCTGAGAATCTCTGAGCAGGGGTGTGTGTGTGTAAAATGGGTCAAAGTTTACAGAGCACTGGGTGGGCAAAGGAACACATAAAACTTAATGTCTAAAAAAGCTAACTTTTCCTTTAAGGAGCAATTAACAATTTTCAGTTCATCAGCTTTCAAACAACTAAAACATTTTTAAAGAAGTTAGATGACAGGGTGTCCAGACAGCAGGTGGATGAGTTTAAGGCAGGGGTCGGGAACATGCGGCTCTTTGAGCGACCCCTAGTGGCTCCCTGGAGCTTCTTCACAAATGTATGAAAATGGATGGGGGATATATTTTTTGTTTTAATATGGTTTCTGTAGGAGGACAAACATTCTTAACGTTTTCCAATGCTGTAAAAATGTGCATAATAAATATTAAATTTTAACATTTCTGTCAATGAAAATTTGCGTCATAGCCTGCGACACACGTTTCAGCGCGGCGCCCATAGATATATGGCGGCGTGCCAGGCAGATGGATGTAAACAAACCAGCGGGTGTGTCAGGGCCGTGGATCCCAAAGGGAAAAAGAGAAAGATAGCTGATGAGAACAGAGGGTTCAAGGAAGAATGGACATGATTATTTGCTTTCATTGTCGACGCGGAAGGATTACCTGGAAAAACATCAACTTTTCAACGCTGTCGCTCGGACAAGGACCAATCAGCAGAGGTTTCAATGACTGACCAATGAGGGGACAGGATGCTTCTCAGTACATCTCCGGGTAAACATGGAGGAAAAGTTAATATTTGCCGTGTCTGATGTCCCAGAGCTTTACAAGACTTCACTTAACTCCAGCAAAACCTTGTGAGACTTCATATCTACCGCTGTTTCAACTCTGAACTGCTTTATTAACCCAAAATTCCCTCCAGTCTGACGGCCAATCAAAACAACGGAAGACTCGCTATTCACCCTGCTGGAACAGAGGCGCCGCTGGCTTTTGCCGCATGTCGCCTCCTGTGTGTCAGGTTATAAAAGTAGATTTAAGAAGTGGATTACATCTCCCAACTCCACTACTGCTGCAGGTTTTGTTGCAACCTGAGAGATAAAAGCAGGGAAAACTGTTCATGGATGGTGATTACATGAAGGATTCATTCATCAAAATATCAGAGCACCTATTTCAGACTTCAGAAACAAAACCGAGATAATCCAGAAAATTAAAGACATTCCTCTCTCCACAAAGACAAGGACCATTAAAACGACAGGAGACGTCACCAATCAGCAAATCAGAGACATTAATTCAGCTCCAGCGTCCTCAACTACCTGTGATGAGTCATGTGATGTGATCAATATCAGACAGCGCTGTTATGCAGGTATGTGAGCTGTGATGGGCTCAAGAAGAAATGATCAAATTAATCCCACTGATTAATATTGTAATGGAAGTTAAACTTAGAGCACCAAATATCTACAGCAGAGTCACGTGGTGTCGTTCTCTCCAGGATGTGCTGCAGGAAAATAAACATTTAATCATGAATGCTCATTAAGTATTTGTAGTCATTTTAATAATGGGCTAATATACACTTACAACCTGTGTTGCCTTCATATAAGGCTTATATAAGGCTTTTCATTTTTTGCGGCTCCAGACAGATTTTTTTTTTGTTTTTTTGGTCCAATATGGCTCTTTGAACATTTTGGGTTGCCGACCCCTGGTTTAAGGTCTTTACTCTGTCTTCCAGTGTTTTAGCACTAATCACACTGAAAGCTGGCGTTCTAGCCAGATTGTTGCTGTGCGGCTGTAGCAGTGGTCTGGTTGTGTTGGTAGACATGGAGGAATGAATGGTTCATCTGATGTTTATGATTTTCTCGTTGAACAAGGATGCAAACTCAATACACTTAGTCTGGGATATGAAATCAGGAGCTAACTGTGTTGGAGGTTAGTTAGCCTCTCGACAGTAGCAAACAGAACACGGGAACTGTTAATATTATCATCAATGACTGAAGAAAAAAGCTTGTCTCGCCTTATTTAATTCAGAGTTGTAAGTGAGTAGCTGTATTCTGAAGGTCTCATAGTGACCTGGTAGGTTGCTTTTTCTCCATTTACGTTCAGCTTTCCTGCATTCTCTTTTGTGGTTTGTAACTGATTTAGTGAACCTCATGTGACATCTACCCTTAAATCTGGACCCAACAAATTTCAGACAGAGGACATTGAGAGCTCTTCAGAGGTGCCAGAGTGGGTAGAGAAGGGGCTAGGGGTGAATTGTGGGGGTTATGGAGGTGGACGTCTAGTAGATGGATCAGGGGTCACAGTGACCCTGGAAATGAGCAGAGGAGAGAGGGAGTGCGTCAAACTATCTGCAGGTCGGTGACCCCAAAAATATTTCTTTGAGGACCCCCTTGCCCATGCAAGACAAGCCAGGACCCCCAACCCCAACTCCTTCACATATAAACACGTTAAATGTGATCATTTACAAACTTTCTACAGACATACAGAGTTATAACTTTTATATGGAGGTCTGATTATTCTGTAGGGTGTGTTATTGGGATTTTATAAATGTCATTTTTACAAATAAAATCTTGCTAACCTCAGCAAAGACAAAACTGTGGGGACCCCCTTGGGGGTCCCGACCCCTAATTTGGGAACCCCTGCATTAGACTCCCAATCCCCAGGTCCCACTCAAGTTGCAGAACTTTGTTTAGCGAGCGTGAGTCAAGTCCAAGTCTCAGACACCTTGTCTTTATTAGTGGTTTAGCATGTCAGTGATGAACTGGTTGTTAAAAGTCTGTAGTATAGTTGTCACGGAAACAACTCAAACCATTTTAAAATGATCTTTTGAAGTTTGTTTCTGTGGAAAGATTATAAACAATTTTATTTCTTAGCTGTAGTTAGCTCTCTGAACAGCTTCAGTTTGAAGGAACTGAGAGTAGTTCTGATTAAACAGACATGGGGCGGGTTACAAAGTCTACTAAAACAAAACCAAAGCAGTTGATGACATTTCTAATCACATTTCATGTTAATTCAGGCATCTTTATGGTGACTTCTCAGCCACAAGTGCTACAGACGCTGCTTTCCACTTTAAAACCTGAGAATTCTATGTAAACAATGTAAAATAAGGTAAAAGTTTGTAAAATAACAACTACATGAACTACAGTAACTTAAAGAGATTTAGTTTTTTTAGATGGTAGACCCCTTATAGATGGCTAATCTGTCTCTATTTCTCCGAACCGAGGCTGTTCATAGAACTTTATTCATAAAGGAAATTATTAATAGTTCATTATTTGTTCACCTTGGCAAATAAAATTGAGTAGAAAAGATCCTGAAAACTGAAAAAGTATCAAGAAATCAAATCAACATTTCCTCACGAATCTTTAAAACCATAACTTTCTGACCAGGCCCTTCATTAACTGGTGTTGATGGTTCATGAACAGATACTAATGAATGAAGTTAGGTCTAAACTCCATGGCCCTCAGTTCAGCCTCTGCTCAACTTTTTATTATTATAAAGTCAAATTAACACCAACCCTGTGCAAAATCCCCAGAACAATAAATACATTTCCTTTCCTCTCCAAATACCTTATTCTATAGTAGGCCGAGTGACAAATGGCAACAACCCCCACCCCCCCGGACGAGCTGAATCGCTCCTTTAAAAGATCTCTCCGACATGCACCTTTAAGAGGAGGAGGAGGAGAAAACATGGATGAGAGGGGGAAGAGAGTGGGTGTAGGGAGGGAGGGTGGCCGATAAGCTCGCTTGCTTTCAACTCTGCAAAGGATAAGAGAGAAGAAGTTTTAATATCTCTAAATCAGCAGCACGATATTGAAAGTGTCATCTAATTGAAAATGATTTAGGACACCGGGCCTGCCTGGCAATCACATATAAATTCACTCCTGACACCGGCTCCAAAGTCTCTCTGTTTCTGCTTTATGAGTCATTTGCATGGTGGGGGCCTTGGAGAGTATAAACCATGCAAATGATATGGAGCGATGCACAAGGTGATGTATCCCCACCCCCTCCTGCATCTCGCTCTCATTCCCCCTCTTAGCCTCAGGAGAAATGCTTTCTGCTTTGCTGCTGCCTTTGTCCAGAAAGTCATTTATTTCTCTTGTTGTTCGCTGGCTTGTTATTTCACAGCTTGCTGCATAGGTTAGGGAGACAGAGCCGGCTGCCAGCCCATTCAGCTGAGTGACTGTCATCTTCCATTTGCAGCCCCATGTACTACGTGGAAGTTATTTCCTTATTTTATGAAGAAAAAAAAAAAAGAATCAGACACTCACAATAGAAGCTGTGGTGTCTATCCCCCCATGGTACATCACAATAAATATCCCTTTGCTATAATGTGGCAGTGGAGGCTCTGGAGTACAACTTTGCTCTTGAGACTTCAGCATGAAGCCGTCTTTGCGCTTTCTGCTGCTGGACGCCAAGTATAGAAATACAGTTTATTGATTTGAGCAGTAGGCTTTGTTCTATCATCAACATCAGTGCCGATAAACACACTTTCCATGAGAATCCTCTACAGTTTGACTAAAAGTCACTAAAACTCAAAATGAAACAGCAAAAAAATAGATGAAGATAAAGAAGATGTTGCTGTTTAAAAAGAATATTGGAGTAAGTCATTTCTTTCCACCTTTTCTCAGAGAGCTCAGAGGGGCTGGCTGCTCACGTTCACCTTTTATGACTCCTATAAAACTTTTATGAGTCTAAACTCTTCTCTGGAGAGGAAAACCTTACTGTGGCAGCCTGAGGAAGGAAAGTGAAGAAACTGAAAATGAGCCTAAAGATTGTATCTCACTGGACTGTTTCATAAATGATAGACTCTTTATTTTTATGAGGGTTCTCCCTTTACTTGCATGAGATGCTGTTGTGTTGTTCTAATTTTTAAAAATGCTCATTTGTAAAACAGATGCTCTCTAATAATATCAGTGGTGGTGCACATCTGGAACTCTTAGTGAACATATGTTGACAATTATTTTTATCAAAATTGAAATTTCAATAATTTTACACACTCAATCACTGAGTGGGCTAATACTATCCTATAAGGTGACTGCAGACACCTGTGTACATCAGCCGCAGGCAGAGCTGTTTAGTGACGTTTAAAACGTGAAAATATCAAATATTATGAAGATCATTATGTTTCAAAATGGCCGATCTTGTAGATCTGTTGTGTGTATTTGTACAACATGATGTGAGCTTGAAAATTGTGTGCGTGTGTGTGTGCTGTAGAATGTGAGAAGCTGCACACCAACATGCGTAAACCTGTAAAGATAAATGTGTACTTGTAAGAAAAATTCACATGCATGTGAAATAAAATAAAGTTGTGTGTAGCATTTTTCAGCTACAACTCTGTGAACACAAGTCTACAGATCTGTTTCTGCACATGCTCAGCTTTAATTTCACAAGTGTACAACTCTCCTCTCACACGGCTGCCTTTTGAAACACTTGTTGCGCTGTGTTTGTTTCAAAAAGCAGCTGAGCCTATCAGAGGTGAGAGCGGAGCGGGATGAGGAGGGGGAGAGGGCGGGGAACAGAATCGACCAATCAGTGAGCGCTACGGGTCTTCCCTATTCGTCTCAGCTGAGCTGAGCAGCAGCTAGCTTTAGCTAACACTCTGGGTAAGTTCATTTTCAGTGACTTTCTAACCTTTATTTAACTCATTTCATCTTCTTTTTGGACGTGTAAAGTGACACTAACACGACAGAACGTCACGCTATTTGTACCATTAGTATGGAGTTAATATAAGATGATAGTACTAATGCTTTGTCTGGCTAATGCTAACACGGCCTGTTATGCTAGGCTAGCGGACCTCCTGGCCTCTCTATCAGTAGCTTAGCATAATAGTCACTGCAGTGCTTTGTTGTTCTTTTTAACTAGACTTAAAACAGTTTTAATCATGCATAACTAGCTTCTAAGATTCAGTTTGTTTGATTCATTTGTAGTTATCAAGTAATTTGTAAATCAAGCAGAAAGTAGGATGTTTTTTCATATAATTTCCAAAATAAATGACTTTAATTCCATTGAGAAACCAGAACTATTATTTAAATTTAAAACCCGTCTCTGGAATGCTCTGTTCTGCATCATTTAGATGTTTCTTCATTTTATTACATGGAATTAAACTGGAACATTAACAGGACAGTGATTCCCAAGGACTAGAATTTAAAAAAAACTATTTTAATAAGTTAAAAGTATAATTTGACATGCTGTGGTTGTCTTGTGGCTTACTGTAATCTTTTGAGTCTTAAAGAATTCATCTGCTTTAAAAATTTCAAATG
This sequence comes from Aphyosemion australe, assembly GCA_006937985.1. Classification (NCBI taxonomy): domain Eukaryota; kingdom Metazoa; phylum Chordata; class Actinopteri; order Cyprinodontiformes; family Nothobranchiidae; genus Aphyosemion; species Aphyosemion australe. The sequence goes on along the minus strand of SSNS01000684.1, from coordinate 209,126 downwards.
AATAAGTACCATATGTTTTGTTCACACCTGATTAAAGTCCATATTTGTTAAATGATCAAACTTCAAAATCCAGCTCATAATGTTTTGACTCATTTCACTTTGTAAACATGTTTGTTGGTTTGTTTTTTATTCAGGTGGTTCTGGACATCATCTGACCTGGTGAAGGAGAACAAGAGGATCACTGTGAATGCCCTGTTGCTGTCAAGTTTAAACACAAGCTACCTGTTAGGTTGTTCCATTATTAATCTACTTTTGAACTGTTTACCTCCCAGTTTAATAAACAAAATTGTTTTATTTTTGCCAACCCATGTCATGATCTGAGGTTAGTGGCCTCCACCTAACTGTGAGTGACTTGTGAGTGCTTCACTGCAGGTGGGCGGTGCTGTGGAGCGGGCAGCTGCTACTGATCATAACATCAACCGGTCTG
>SSNS01000684.1:193653-205344 GCA_006937985.1 Aphyosemion australe | reverse complement strand
ATAAGAGACAGGCCTTGATGCACGTTTAATTCATGATCACTTTTGCTGTCATGTATTTTAGTTTTCCAAATGGTTTGGTGTGAATTTGTAGTTTTTATGTGGAATACTTTAATTATGAGCTATTTTGAGATGTGATTCTCTACCGCTGAATGATGATGTAGTGATGTGTTGTCATTTATTGCCAGAAGAACATTTAAAAGTTCTTTTCCTAAATGAGACTAGCTATATTTATTTAAATAGAGTCTCCTCACATAACTCACTAAGTTTATTAAGCAGCACAATTTCTCTGAGAGAACAGAGATCTTATTTTTCATCTCCTGGCTGCAGCTCCACCTCAATTTAGAAAATCTAATCTTTAAGTTTTTAACACACAGCTGAGATGTCACACAACCCCTCATCAGTGAGCCCCAGCTCTACCGCTGTGTCCACATACTGACAGAACAATACTTTTAGTTTAACGGCTGCAAAGTTTGATGCCTTTTTTTTAGGTATGTAGGATTTTTTAGGAACAGTAGGAATAAATGCCCTGTAAGTCCTCTGAGGAAAAAGAGTTCCGGTGCATCTGTTTGAGGACGTGGAGGTCAGCTGGAGGAGGAAGTAGCTTCAGACGACAGGATCTGGAGTCTTACTTCCTGATATGTGGACATCTCTCCTCTGATTGGCTAACAGCAACACGACTCTACCACTGACTCTGTTTGCTCTGCAACGTTGATGTTTTATCTCCACCAATAACACAAGCCTGGAGGAGTTCTGCTGTGTGGTGGAGTTGCTAATGCTAACGGTTAGCTTCTTCTAGCCCAGACGTTCTCTGCTGTTTCCTGGACGCTAAACCAACAACAGCCTTCCCCGTCGTGAGTCAAGATGGGTGAGTCCATGAATGTTAAGTGACAGTGTGACGTAGATCTGTCAGGATTTTCTAATCCTAGAGTTTCACCTAGAGTCTATTTTCTATCAGAGGCTAATGCAGGAGATAGGTGGAGGAGACTATTGTCATGTTCAGCCTGCAGGAAACACTCAGAGTGACCCATTAGAATCAGCCTAGTGAACTAGACCAATTCTTGCTTTGCAGAGTTTGGTCTAGGCACGCTTCATTGGAACCCTCGCAGCCCAAACCACTGCTGTGTCTATCCAATCACAACTCCCTGTAGTTTTGGTCGGGCCAATCACAGCGCTCTATATCATGGGCCAATCACACAGCGGGAGTAGCCGATGACGTCAGCGCTGCGGCTGCGAACCCAAGCAACATGGCGGCAACTCGGGAAACACGTTAGTTTGAAATGGCTTTGTCATCAACATTGGATTATTTAGACTCCAACGTGCGTAAGTCTGTCTGATATACTTAGCGGCTTCTTATTGTTATCAAACAAAGTAGTGCAATGTCCCAGTACACCTGATATTCACATGTTTTTATACAAAAACGACAGAAATCATTGATGTTAGACGCCATTAAAGCCTCCCGCTTTTCCGTCGCCGTGATTACGTCACGTTGTTCATCACTCTGATTGGTCCTAGCGCTATCCAATTGCGTGCTGACATTTTGAAAGACAACCGTAGATCCCGCCTCACGACTGAGAGCTGTCAATGGTTCGTGGCCAGACTATATATTCACATATATAGGATGGTTTGCCAGGCTACATTAGAATCAGAAATCAGTAAAACATGGTTTTTCAGTGAACCACACCTTTAAAGCTTGAGAATGAAAGAGTGTCAGTAATAATCACATTTGATTTCATTTCTTCTTTGCTATAAAAATTAACGTAATTCCCTAAAAATACAGTTTTTACCATGATTGGAAAAAATCAGAATCAGAATTATGTTTTATTGCCAAGTAAGTGAGAGTCTCACATTGGTAGGAATTGGATGGCCAAGAAAGTCCAGCGAGCACCAGAAACGTCCCCTGAAGTAGATCCAGCTGTGGCATCGGTGCTCCAGGTGTGAGCTCATCTGCAGCACAGTGAGAAGACTTTTGCAGGACGGCCTGGTGTTAGGGTTAGGGCAGAAGAGAAGCCCCTATTCTCTTATACATCCATCTGGAACAGACTGGTTTAAAGATCAGGGATTGGACTGCTGAGGACTGGAGGAAAGCTGTTTTCTCTGATGAATCACTTTTCTGATTATTGGGTCAAAGTATCGTCGGGAGGAAAAAAGGTGAATGCTCCCATGCCAACAAACTATCCTGAGACCATTCATGTGTGGGGGTGCTTCTCAGCCCAAGGGCTGAACTCACAGTTTAGTCTCAGAACAGCCATGAATAAAGAATGGTACCTAAACATCCTCTTGGAGGAGCTCCTCCAACTAGAACTTGGTGATGAACCACCCATGTCCTTTCCAGCATGAAGAAGCACCCGGCCAGACAATTACAACTAAGTGGATCAAGATGCAAAATAAGGTTTTGGTCGAAGCTGGGAAACTCTCCAGACCCTATTCCCATTGAGAACTTCTATTCCATCATCAAGGAATAAAAAAAACATAAATTCTGAAAAACTCTAAGCATTGATTTTGCACAAATGGGCTTTCACCAGCCATGGTTTGATGTTGAAGGTGAATGAGAGCATGTCAGGGTGAGCTGCAGAGGCCTACGTGAAGAAGAACCAATCAATAAAAGCTTTTGAAAGTAAGAACATGCTTTTAATTCTTTTTCAGTAATGATAGAAACAAAACTATCAAAACTCTGAAGCAACAAAGTTCATGCAAACCGATGCATGTACCACTGCTGCAGAGTCTATGAGGCAAGGCAGACAAAACAGATGCCACAAGATCAAATGTGACCTGGTTGTATGTTTGAGACATTAAAGGAAACACCAGGGATCTAAAATGTGTTTTTAATGTGATGAATCTTGAGCTCTGAGGCTATTCATGATTCCCAGGTCCAGTGGCACCAGCGATGGAAATTCTTTCTATTGTTTTCCTGTAAATAGACTCAAGTTTGTTTGCAAACTCTTAACAGTTTGGCTAGCATCCCCCAGGACACACGGAGGTGCCAGGGAATCGGAAGAAGAGACTATCTACTGTATAATCTAACACCATGTGAGCTTTTGTTACAGGAATCGAGCAAAGTGATTCCCCAGGGTGTAATTTGTGTGTAAACATGTGTGTTCTTGTTTTTCCTCTGGATCTGTGGTTTTGGTCCATTTACCAGGAAACACAAGGGTGTAATCCTTTGTGTGTGTGTGTGTGTGTGTGTGTGTGTGTGTGTGTGCGCACAAAGCTCATGATTTGCATGTGAGATTAAACAATCCTTCATCCAGCCATACATGAACATCCATGCTTGCATTACAATTTGCTTAGTTTTATTTGTGCCTATATGTATTCATAAGTATATGCAAATGTTGGGGTTTTGTGTGTAGAAATGCATCTGTGTGTGTGTGCGTGTGTGTGTGTCTGTCTGCATGTTCAGTATCTGTGGAATGAATGACTGCAACACTCCCAAGTGCTGCCTGGGGAGCTCCTGTGTGTGGTGGCGGTCTTGTTTGTCTTCCACTGCTGTTCAAACAATGGCTCCCCATGGGCCCACTCTCCACTTAATTCAGAGACTACAGAGAGGAAGGAAGGAGTTGATAGGGCCGCACTTGCAACAGCTCAATTACACACCCATGCACAAACTGCTGCTTCCACACATGCACAAGTAAACAACAACACATCCTGTACAGGTGCCCACGTACAGCTAGCAGCTAATGGATCAGCTGAACCCATGGCTGGTGACGGCCCTGTGGTCTCCACTAAACTAAAGGTAGAGCAGAAGCAAGCAACACAGAAACTGTGAGTATACGTGTGCGTGCGTGTGTGTGTGTGTGAGGGTGTGCGTGTGTGTGTGCGTCTGTGTGTGTGTGTGCGTGCGTGTGTGTGTGTGTGCGTGCGTGTGTGTGTGTGTGCGTGCGTGTGTGTGCGTGCGTGTGTGTGGGTGTGTGTGTGTGTGTGCGTGCGTGTGTGTGTGCGTGCATGTGTGTGTGTGTAGCTCTGTGGACCCATTACAGTGCTCGTACGGGGCGACTACCAGGAGAATAGACTGCAGAAACAAGTGGATTAGGACTTTCTAATAAGGACAGGCAATACCTGGTGATGGATGGCAGCCTTCAGACTGCACTGCCATGCATACAGGATGTGTGGGGCCCTCCGTGTGTGTGCACATGTTTGTGTGTGATTAATATGGTGTGTGCATGGCTGAATGCTCTGGTTTTAATGTGCTTTTTTATAGCTTCATGCATTACTTTCTGTTTTAGTTTGTGCGTACACTCTAGGAGGAAAATGCCCTTGAACTCCACATGCCTCTGATACGTTCTCTACTTCCTGTCTGATATAACAGCAACCTTATTTTTCCTAAAGCGCGTTAATAGACCAATATAAATATTTGGAGTTCATGAACTTTAAAAGCCTGCTGAACAAAGCTGAGCTGAGTTCATCCTGCAGCATCCACTCACCGGAGACATGGACATGTCTGCTCCTTGTGTAGTCAGTGGGGCCCTTTCACAAGCTATTTAAGAGGATAAAAAGCATGTCCTTTTCAGCGTGACACTGGTGTCAGTGTGTTCCAAAGGTGCTGCAGGGCCATTTAGGAGCACTGACAGTGCCGCCCGCTTTGATTAAAGCGCTACGGTGCAGAAAGGAGAGGGGCAGCACTCTGAAGTGAATATGGAAATGACCTCCGCCATCCTCCTTTGCACCTGATTCAACCTCTCTAAAAGCAGCGAGCAGTGAGGTGCGTGGGAGAAAATGGCACCCAGTGACTGGCTCGAGTGCTCTGTTTTTGATGAATTATTACATTTTCTGTGACAGAGGGGCTTTAGAAGCTGAGATCATTGCCAGGCCTTTAGTGCTGCTTTTTTCTTACATCAAGCTGGGAACGTTGCATAACGGGCATGAATACTACTGAAACTGGAAAACATAAACACACAATTCTTGAAGTAGCAAGTATTAAATGTGTGTAAATGAGACAAAAGTACACATTTGTTTATACCTATAAGAAAAGGACAGTTCTCAGTTGTTACAGCATAAAAACCCTGCAGCTGAGGGGGTGGGGTGTCTCTTCGCCTGACTGGACCGACACACTGATTTTGATGCATAATGCAGATCACGCGTCCCGGCCGTTGTGTCCTGTAAATGGTAAATGGCCTGTATTTGTATAGCGCCTTCTTAGGGTTCTACAACCCCCCAAGGCGCTTCACAACACAATCAGTCATCCACTCATTCACACACACATTCACACGCTGGTGGGGATGAGCTACAACGTAGCTACAGCTGCCCTGGGGCGCACTGACAGAGGCTGCCGAGCACTGGCGCCACCAGTCCCTCCGACCACCACCAGCAGGCAAGTCGGGTTAAGTGTCTTGCCCAAGGACACACAGCAGCATTCTCTGGCCGGAGCCGGGATCGAACCTGCAACCTTCTGATTACTGGACAACCCGCTCTACCTCCTGAGCTACTGCTGCCCCTGTATTGTAGGTGAGCTCATTTGAATGTGTGTGTTTGGCCAGGAAGTGGATGCCTTTCACCGTGGAAGATTCTAGCAATTAACCCAGAGCAACATCCACTAATTGACCTAATTGTTTGGCTTGTCAGCTCTCGTTCTACATATTAAGCATTAAATGTGCTGAATGCCACAAATCAAAGGGTTATCATACAGTCGTCCAGAGTGCTGTAGAAGTCTGCTTTTGTTTTGTGCTAATCACCATAACAGTTTTACGGGCTTTAATTCTCTAATAGCTTGTGAAGGTCCTCATTTAACAGCCCAGCGACACTCTAACAAGTCCTGCAGGAGTCTTGCTGTGTGTTCGCCTTCCCTCACAAAGGTTGTGGTCCTAGAATAGAATTTTGTTCAGGCGGAGTAAATCACCAATCTAGATCTGTTCCTCTCAACAATTAGCTCCTCCCTCTACCTTCAGCAGGATGTCTGAGTGCCAACACCAGCTTCTCAAGCCTGATTCTCCTCTAAAAGCCCTCATGGATGGACTTTGGACCATGTTTTTGTGTTTATGTGCTTTTCTGAGCTGACAGATGGCTTCGGTCCAATTCAGCAGATTCACGACTCAGCCTTTCACGTTAACAAACCAACTGCCTCCAGGTCGCTATGGGGGGGTGGGGGGTGGGGGGTGTTAGGGTTAGTGGGGACATTATAAATTGTACATGTCTAATGGCTCCCCACATACNACCTCTAAATCCACGTTTCTCGTAATTTTTGTCCACGAATAAAACGCTCGCTGCGTAGCTTTGTGCTCCTTCAGTCGCGGGTGAATAAACTTTCACATTTTCGAACTTTTTCCGCGAGAGGCGTTCTTCAATCTGCTCCGTGTCTGCCGCTAAATATTTTCAGCTGCTGTCTTTATTTATTGTGTCGGCAATGGCGGTGCTGGTGACGTATTTCAAGGAAGCGGCGTCCTGACCAATCACAAGCTTGCGCTCTCCGTGACTCTCGACAGACAGTTATTTTTGGGGGCATGTCTCCGTCACCCTCCGAGAGCCCGTCCGAGAGCCCTTGCGTCGACGCAAAATGGCGCTGCGTGTCTGATGTGAAGCTCTGATACTCTAATGATCTAATGATGGTTGTTTGTGTTCTCCCTGATGTCTGAACTCGTCCTAAAGAGACAACAGTTCCTGTTCTCTGATTTCTGTGTGCGGATCTGTCCAGTCCTCTCCTCTCTAAGATCTAACCAGCATCTCGTCTGTCTGCTCTTCTCTTTATCTCCTCTATAAAAGTCAACATCAGCCTTGATGCACGTTTAATTCATGATCACTTTTGCTGTCATGTATTTTAGTTTTCCAAATGGTTTGGTGTGAATTTGTAGTTTTTATGTGGAATACTTTAATTATGAGCTATTTTGAGATGTGATTCTCTACCGCTGAATGATGATGTAGTGATGTGTTGTCATTTATTGCCAGAAGAACATTTAAAAGTTCTTTTCCTAAATGAGACTAGCTATATTTATTTAAATAGAGTCTCCTCACATAACTCACTAAGTTTATTAAGCAGCACAATTTCTCTGAGAGAACAGAGATCTTATTTTTCATCTCCTGGCTGCAGCTCCACCTCAATTTAGAAAATCTAATCTTTAAGTTTTTAACACACAGCTGAGATGTCACACAACCCCTCATCAGTGAGCCCCAGCTCTACCGCTGTGTCCACATACTGACAGAACAATACTTTTAGTTTAACGGCTGCAAAGTTTGATGCCTTTTTTTTAGGTATGTAGGATTTTTTAGGAACAGTAGGAATAAATGCCCTGTAAGTCCTCTGAGGAAAAAGAGTTCCGGTGCATCTGTTTGAGGACGTGGAGGTCAGCTGGAGGAGGAAGTAGCTTCAGACGACAGGATCTGGAGTCTTACTTCCTGATATGTGGACATCTCTCCTCTGATTGGCTAACAGCAACACGACTCTACCACTGACTCTGTTTGCTCTGCAACGTTGATGTTTTATCTCCACCAATAACACAAGCCTGGAGGAGTTCTGCTGTGTGGTGGAGTTGCTAATGCTAACGGTTAGCTTCTTCTAGCCCAGACGTTCTCTGCTGTTTCCTGGACGCTAAACCAACAACAGCCTTCCCCGTCGTGAGTCAAGATGGGTGAGTCCATGAATGTTAAGTGACAGTGTGACGTAGATCTGTCAGGATTTTCTAATCCTAGAGTTTCACCTAGAGTCTATTTTCTATCAGAGGCTAATGCAGGAGATAGGTGGAGGAGACTATTGTCATGTTCAGCCTGCAGGAAACACTCAGAGTGACCCATTAGAATCAGCCTAGTGAACTAGACCAATTCTTGCTTTGCAGAGTTTGGTCTAGGCACGCTTCATTGGAACCCTCGCAGCCCAAACCACTGCTGTGTCTATCCAATCACAACTCCCTGTAGTTTTGGTCGGGCCAATCACAGCGCTCTATATCATGGGCCAATCACACAGCGGGAGTAGCCGATGACGTCAGCGCTGCGGCTGCGAACCCAAGCAACATGGCGGCAACTCGGGAAACACGTTAGTTTGAAATGGCTTTGTCATCAACATTGGATTATTTAGACTCCAACGTGCGTAAGTCTGTCTGATATACTTAGCGGCTTCTTATTGTTATCAAACAAAGTAGTGCAATGTCCCAGTACACCTGATATTCACATGTTTTTATACAAAAACGACAGAAATCATTGATGTTAGACGCCATTAAAGCCTCCCGCTTTTCCGTCGCCGTGATTACGTCACGTTGTTCATCACTCTGATTGGTCCTAGCGCTATCCAATTGCGTGCTGACATTTTGAAAGACAACCGTAGATCCCGCCTCACGACTGAGAGCTGTCAATGGTTCGTGGCCAGACTATATATTCACATATATAGGATGGTTTGCCAGGCTACATTAGAATCAGAAATCAGTAAAACATGGTTTTTCAGTGAACCACACCTTTAAAGCTTGAGAATGAAAGAGTGTCAGTAATAATCACATTTGATTTCATTTCTTCTTTGCTATAAAAATTAACGTAATTCCCTAAAAATACAGTTTTTACCATGATTGGAAAAAATCAGAATCAGAATTATGTTTTATTGCCAAGTAAGTGAGAGTCTCACATTGGTAGGAATTGGATGGCCAAGAAAGTCCAGCGAGCACCAGAAACGTCCCCTGAAGTAGATCCAGCTGTGGCATCGGTGCTCCAGGTGTGAGCTCATCTGCAGCACAGTGAGAAGACTTTTGCAGGACGGCCTGGTGTTAGGGTTAGGGCAGAAGAGAAGCCCCTATTCTCTTATACATCCATCTGGAACAGACTGGTTTAAAGATCAGGGATTGGACTGCTGAGGACTGGAGGAAAGCTGTTTTCTCTGATGAATCACTTTTCTGATTATTGGGTCAAAGTATCGTCGGGAGGAAAAAAGGTGAATGCTCCCATGCCAACAAACTATCCTGAGACCATTCATGTGTGGGGGTGCTTCTCAGCCCAAGGGCTGAACTCACAGTTTAGTCTCAGAACAGCCATGAATAAAGAATGGTACCTAAACATCCTCTTGGAGGAGCTCCTCCAACTAGAACTTGGTGATGAACCACCCATGTCCTTTCCAGCATGAAGAAGCACCCGGCCAGACAATTACAACTAAGTGGATCAAGATGCAAAATAAGGTTTTGGTCGAAGCTGGGAAACTCTCCAGACCCTATTCCCATTGAGAACTTCTATTCCATCATCAAGGAATAAAAAAAACATAAATTCTGAAAAACTCTAAGCATTGATTTTGCACAAATGGGCTTTCACCAGCCATGGTTTGATGTTGAAGGTGAATGAGAGCATGTCAGGGTGAGCTGCAGAGGCCTACGTGAAGAAGAACCAATCAATAAAAGCTTTTGAAAGTAAGAACATGCTTTTAATTCTTTTTCAGTAATGATAGAAACAAAACTATCAAAACTCTGAAGCAACAAAGTTCATGCAAACCGATGCATGTACCACTGCTGCAGAGTCTATGAGGCAAGGCAGACAAAACAGATGCCACAAGATCAAATGTGACCTGGTTGTATGTTTGAGACATTAAAGGAAACACCAGGGATCTAAAATGTGTTTTTAATGTGATGAATCTTGAGCTCTGAGGCTATTCATGATTCCCAGGTCCAGTGGCACCAGCGATGGAAATTCTTTCTATTGTTTTCCTGTAAATAGACTCAAGTTTGTTNGAGAGGAGAGTTGTACACTTGTGAAATTAAAGCTGAGCATGTGCAGAAACAGATCTGTAGACTTGTGTTCATAGAGTTGTAGCTGAAAAATGCTACACACAAGTTTATTTTATTTCACATGCATGTGAGTTTTTATTACAAGTACATATTTTTCTTTACAAGTTTACAGGTGTTATTGTGCAGCTTCTCACATTGTACTGCACACACACACACACCTCAAATGTTCAAGCTCACATTTTACTGCACACACACTCACATCCAATCTTCAAGCCCACATGGCGTTGTACAGACACACAACAGAGCTACAAGCTCGTCCATTTTGACACATATTGATCGTGAGACATGTTTCAAAAATCAGACGTGTGAGAAGAGAGCTGTGCACTTGTAAGAGAAGAACTGAGCATGCGCAGAAACAACTCTGTAGACTTGTGTTCACAGAGTTGTAGTTGAAAATGTTACACACAACTTTATTTTATTTCACATGCATGTGAATTTTTCTTACAAGTACACATTTATCTTTACAGGTTTACGCATGTTGGTGTGCAGCTTCTCACATTCTACAGCACACACACACGCACACAATTTTCAAGCTCACATCACGTTGTACAAATACACACAACAGATCTACAAGTTCGGCCATTTTGAAACATAATGATCTCCATAAATATGAGACAATTCTTTTATACTAAAATCTGCATTAACTCTTATCGATGTTTGGTTCTTTTCAGGATAAGAATTAAAAGAAGTATCTTGTAACCTAAAGCCAGCTTAAAGAAGATAAATAATAAAACTTGCACAGGAAGAGCTGCCTGGATGTCCAAAGAGGGGGGGGGGTGTGTGAGAAAAATGTCTTTTTTAATTAGCATTAATGTTTTGTTTTTCATGCATCATATGCTGCCAATTTGTTTTGCCCTCATTCTGTCATCTTTGCTTGTGCTGACATCTCAACAAAATGCAGTTGAGCGTTGGCTTGCAGCAAGAAGGTTGCAGGTTCAAATCCAAGCTGCAGCCTTCCTGAATGGAGTGAGCATGCATGGGTGCTCCAGTTTCCTCCTTCAGACTCAAAACAGGCATGTTAGCTTAAAGCTGTGAGTCACTTTAGATAACAGCTAACCCTAAAGGCTGGTTTATACTCTCTGTGAGCTCCGCAACGGAGAGACGCACACGGAGCGTCTGAAAGGTTTTCACATTGAACTTCTGTTCAGGCAGCGGAGTGCTGCAAAGCAATTCCCCGCCAGGACAACAGAGGGCGTAGCGCTATTCTGTGATATCCTGCTACCATGACACTCATGTATCCGGTTCACGATAGTGTATTTACTCAAGTTTTTACATTGTTTTAATGTATTTCAGAGACTTTTTAACACGGACTAATTTGTCCTTCATTCTCCTCCACCTCTTCATCCAGTCGCCACCTCTAAACCCACGTTTCCCGTCGTTTCCATCCACGTTTGCTCCGTATTTTGTACTCCTTCAGTCACGGGTGAATTAACGCTCATATTTTCGGACTTTTCTGCAATGCGTACTTCAATCTATTCTGGGTCTGCCGCTAAATATTTTTTTACTTATAACGGAGCAACGGCGGTGCTGGTGACGAAGTTTCAGGAATTGTCGTCCTGACCAATCACAAGCTTGCGGTCTCCGTCACTTTCGACGGATGTTTAAAATTTGGGGCATGTCTTCGTCACCCTCCGCGAGCCAGGCGGAGAGCCCTTGCGCCGACGCAAAATGGCGGCGCGTGCGTCCGTTTCACGCAGACGGACCGAGTATAAACCAGCCTAAAGCTAGATTTATACTTCTCCGTCAGCTCCGCGGGCTAGAGACGCATACGCGTTGACGGAGACATTTTATGTTTCTACTTCTCTGTTGGCTGGGGGATGTTGCAAAGCAACCCCCCGCCTGGACAGCAGAGGGCGTAGCACATTTCTGGGGTATCCTGCCACCATTACAGTCACGTATCCAGTCTACGATAGTGTATTTACTACTATGTTTACATTGTTTTAATGTATTTTAGAGAGTTTTTAACACGGACGAATTTGTCCCTCATTCTCCTCCACCTCTTTGTGCGGTCGGC
>SSNS01000684.1:161341-189531 GCA_006937985.1 Aphyosemion australe | reverse complement strand
ATACACAACACACACCAGTGCATTAATAAAAAAAACAATAAGGAGGTAATCAAATCGCTAAAAACAATATGTACTTAATGTTGGACCAATATCTGCTGCTAAAGGCCCACCTCATCAAACTGCAAATTAGTCTCGGTCATAACTTTATTATGGTCTGGCCCAGAGACGGGCAGCCATAAATAATTCAACTCAACCATCTCTGCAGGATTTAATTCTGGTGTGTGTGTGTGTGTGTGTGTGTGTGTGTGTGTGTGTGTGTGTGTGCGCATAAGCATGTATGCCTTCAAGGTTTTGTTTGAGCTACTGCATTTTGGGAAATTAGACAATGCTATTCTCCACACACACACACACAGTACACATACACACAGACACACGCACGCACGCACACACACGCGCGCACACACACACGCACGCACACACACTGTACACATACACGCGCACACACTCACACACATGCATGCACGCACACACACGATGGAAATGAAAGACGAGGCTTTAATCATAGAAAAGCAGAGTAAACCACAGGAGACGGAAACAACAGGTCATCTAACCAAAACTCTCATCACTGTAATTAAGTGACAGCACGACTGAGTTCAATCACGTTTGAGAAAACAGTGAATCCTGTGTTTGGCTTTAGTAATAATCTACATCAATGAAAACAAAAGGATGAAGCTGCAAAGTTTCTACTAATAAAAGAACATTTTCAGTTTTCATCTTTTCTTCTCTGAACAAAACGAGTGAATTTAAACCCTCATAGATGACCTCTGACCCCTCTGGTCCTCCTCTGTCCTCCATGTAAAGATGAAAAGTAAACACACCTCTTGAGATGGAGAAGAGGCTCCTACAGTGATGAGTGGTGTCAGAGGGGAACATGCTGGACTCCTGTGAGCTCTTTTATTAATCAGACCTATTGTTTTGGTCCCATCACAAACATGGATCGTACAAGAGAGGGAATCTGGGCATGTAGGGATATTTTATGGCTGCAGCACCTTTTTGTCAGACCCACTGCAGCTCTGAGATAATGAGACAGATGCTCTCAGAATTTAGAATAAGAGTGTGAAAGCTGAATGGCACCAAAGTAACATGTTTCATGTAAAACATAAAAGAAACACATTTATCAGGATTTGTAGGAAGCCTTTGGTAACCCTAACCCATCTGTATTCACAAGATTAACGATTCTGCTAATTTTGTGCTGTTTATTGTCATATTTATTCTTATTTTAATTTATATTTATTGTAAGAAAGTTTGGATATTATTATTTTTTCTAATATACTAAAAATATAATAGACTTCTATGTGTTTTCGTGTAAATGAAACTGTGTTTGTTGTAGCTTAACTGTTGTTGAATAGCAGCAGTTATTTTTAGAGGTGAACAGGAATGGTCATTATTTATTATGATCAGTAGAACTGGTGACTGGCTGATTCTTAAATCTGACTTTAATTTGATCTAAATGTATTTGTGTGTTTTAATTATGCTGTCACATAGAGTTTCTGTTCTTGCTCATGGAAAGCACCCTGCATTGCCTCTCTGTGTATGAAACGTGCTGAACAAATAAAGCTGCTTTGCCTAAACAGCAACAAAAAGATCTCATTCGTGCTAGCCATCAAACCTCGTCATGTGGAAGTTTTTAATTTCAGGACTTTCATTTTCAAATTATGTATCAGAGAAAGATCTGTATCTGCAGACCAGAGCTCTACCAGAATCAGAAATCTATGGAAGCCCAGTAGGTTCAACGAAAGAAAAAAGCCACAACGCAGCGACAAGCTTATGACGAAAGTAAAAAAAAATTTTAAATGAATATTAAAACTTAAACAGAAATAAAACAGAAGTTGTGGACTGCCAGAACATATGGGAAAATGAATGTTTTGCTGATATTTTAAAAAGCCTAAACAAATGAGGGACAGCAGTGTTCAGGACCTGGTGATCGAACTCCAAACGCCAGTGTCAAGTCCCATGGCCTGAATGCAGTTGTTCCTCTTTTACTAACGTTTTTGGCGTAATTAAGGTACGCTATAGGAGGATCTCTGACGTCTTTGTGTGCATTTGCGAGTGGTTGGGTGGCAAGAAAACACACAAAATGACCTGCTGTCTAGACGCCACAAATACTTTCAAGAGTTTTATGTTAGCCTCCTGTTAGCCTAGCTTTCATTATAGCAAATATTCTGGATTTCCACAATTTCTATTTTATGTTGTTCTATTTTAGTATTTTTTAATTTTCCATTGTATTATTAGCTCCTTTGTTGTTTTAGTAGTTGTGGCCTTTACATGTTGTTGAACCTTCTGGGCCACCATAGTGGTCTTTTCCATTAGGGTTAGGATTGACTTAGCTTAATGCTGTTTCTAGCTGTTTCCATCCATAATAGCAGGTTGCAGCTGTTTTTAGTACCTGTGTACCCTTAGCTGTGGGTTCAGGCCTACTGAGCAAGGCCAAAAATGTGACATCAGAGATTCTTGGGCACTAATTGGCTAAGGGGTGGAGTCACTGCTCACTTTATCCAGGTCTCTTCTTTTCAGAGTCTTTGAAAAAGCCACAGACTCATTTTCAACTACAATGTTCAACATCACTCCCATTTCCTCCATTGTATTACTGTGTTGTGTTTGTTTACATGAACAGATTAGGGACATAGAGACTCACTGATGTGAACCGGTGGTTTGTTCATGACGTTAGCGACGCGACTGCACCGGTAGCTTCAGTGAGCATCGGATAAAACTGACGGCTTTATTGCAATGTATCTTTCCTAGCGTGTCTGTCACCAGTAAAAACCATGGTTACATCAATTACTGCATAGTTTATCTACGACGTCGTTTTTTCGAAGCGCATTGAACGCACCATCTGTATCGTTTGGTGTTACTATTACGCAAGCCGGTTGGTGCGCAGCCGCAGTTGGAAAATCCAAAATAGAGGGAGGCAAGGCAACAGAGAGGAGGAGGTATGCAACGTAAGTCTGAAGACATACAAGTCTAAAGTTTGATTCTATAGGAAACAAGATGGAAAACTTGATATGACTCACACAATTTGCAAACTATGTTGTGCTGGTATCAAATATGTTAGCAGCACCACAAACATGGCTCAGAACAATGAGGCTCAGTAGTGGGTGTGGCCTCCACGTGTCTGTATGACCTCCCTACAACGCCTGGGCCTGCTCCTGATGAGGTGGTGGATGGTCTCCTGAGGGATCTCCTCCCAGAGCTGAACTAAAGCATCCGCCAACTCCTGGACAGTCTGTGGTGCAACGTGGCGTTGGTGGATGGAGGAGACATGATGTCCCAGATGTGCTCAATTGGATTCAGGTCTGGGGAACGGGCGGGCCAGTCCATAGCATCAATGCCTTCATCTTGCAGGAACTGCTGACACACTCTAGCCACATGAGGTCTTGCATTAGGAGGAATCCAGGGCCAACCGCACCAGCATATGGTCTCACAGGGGTCCGAGGATCTCATCTCGGTACCTAATGGCAGTCAGGCTACCTCTGGTGAGCACATGGAGGGCTGTGCGGCCCCCCCCCCCACACCATTACTGACCCACTGCCAAACCGGTCATGCTGGAGGATGTTGCAGCAGCAGAACGTTCTCCACGGCGTCTCCAGACTCTGTCACGTCTGTCATGTGCTCAGTGAGAACCTGCTTTCATCTGTGAAGAGCACAGGGCACCAGTGGTGAGTTTGCCAATCTTGGTGTTCTCTGGCAAATGCCAAATGTCCTGCACGGTGTTGGGCTGTAAGCACAACCCCCACCTGTGGACGTCGGGCCCTCGTACCACCCTCATGGAGTCTGTTTCTGACCGTTTGAGCAGACACATGCACATTTGTGGCCCGCTGGAGGTCATGTTGCAGGGCTCTGGCAGTGCTCCTCCTGTTCCTCCTTGCACAAAGGCAGAGGTAGCGGTCCTGCTGCTGGGTTGTTGCCCTCCTACACGTCTCCTGATGTACTGGCCTTTCTCCTGGTAGCGCCTCCATGCTCTGGACACTACGCTGACAGACACAGCAAACCTTCTTGCCACAGCTCACACTGATGCTCCATCCTGGATGAGCTGCACTACCTGAGACCCTGGTGTGGGTTGTAGACTCCGTCTCATGCTACCACTAGAGTGAAAGCACCGCCAGCATTCAACAGTGACCAAAACATCAGCCAGAAAGCAGAAGAACTGAGAAGTGGTCTGTGGTCACCATCTGCAAAACTACTCCCTTATGTCCTGCTGATTGCCTATAACTTCCACCTGTTGTCTATTCCATTTGCACAACAGCAGGTGATACTGATCAATAAGTGTTGCTTCCTAAGTGGACAGTTTGATTCGACAGAAGTGTGATTGACTTGGAAAATCCATTAGTGACTCAATGCTGCATTATTACCTTCAGCTGCTTAAGCGCACAATATCCTGGCTTTGACGGTCTTTTCTTCACGTCATGTCTTGGCATTCCCCTCCGAGGTGAGCTTCAAAATACCACATGAAGGAGGAAAAGTGGAAAGGGAGAGGTTCCTCTATTGTAAAACGTGGAGAAGGTATTGAAATACTTTTTTTTTTTTTGCTTTTCTCAAAATGACACAAAGTCGTTCAGTTAGCTATCGTGTTGGCTTTCTGGCAGGACATACTTTGGTGCTTGTGGAGTCGTGTGGAAGTAGAAACGTCTGCTTCTTTGCTTCATGGCAATCAGGATCCCACAAAAGATCAGAGATCAGACCTGACACGACTGAAGAGGTCCAAAACCTCAGTTATACAGAATTACACATCAAAACATCTTTTGTTGTCCGTGACTTCAAATGGTGTTTTTCTTTGTGGGACTCTGGTAGTTTGTCCTAAAGTTGAAGTGGTAGCAGCCGGCTGTTTCTCCTTCTCTGATGTTATTGAGCGGAGAACCTCTCACACCAGTGGTGTTCTGGTGCTGAATACGTGAGTGTGGAATGAGTGGAGGACCCAGGGAAGAGCGGCGGTTCAACCGGATGGTCCAGTGGTTGCGAGGGAACTACTTATTTTTACTAATGTGTTTTCCTTTGTAGCTTTAATGTCAGAAGGGATGAGTACCTTTCAAGACACGTTATATAAAACATTCAGACATAAATTTCACTCATTTCTGGGGTGAATGTCCTTGGGCTTTATGTGTAAACTTTTATATTTTTACTGGACATATTTTATTGGTCACAAAACAACCTTAATTATTTCATCTATTTCACACAAATGTAAGATTTAAACAGCCTCTGGTTTCCTTGTAAACATTGGATGACTGAACACTTAGGCTAGGTTCACACTGCAGGCAAAAGTGCACCAAATCTGCTTTTTTCCCACATGCGACCCATATCTGATTTTTTTGTCTGAACAGTACAGATCTGATTTTTTCCAGTCCGACCCAGGTCGTTTGCATATGTAGTGCTGATTCCAAAACATATCTGAAGTTTTTGAAGGCAACTGCAGTCTGAACAGTCATGTCACATTAAATCTGCCTCCTACGTCACTGCTCAGCGGAAGTGAGCGTCGTGTCAGGACGTTCCTGATGACAAGCGCTGACAGAGGGATTCAGAGGTCCGTCTGGACATCCTGTCAAGTTTTAGAATTAAAAATACAAGAACGCATGAGAACGGGAGGTGCTGCTGGAGCAAAGCGTCTCTCCGGTCTCGGTGGGGGGGGGGGGGGGGGGGGGGGGGGGGGGGGGTTCAGTGAATGGACTTAATAATTCAATTCAATTCAGTTTATTTCTATAGCGCCAAATCACGACAAGAGTCGTCTCAAGGCTCTTCACAAAGTAAACATTCCAATACAGTTCAGTTCATCAAGCCAATCAGTAAAAAAGTTTCCTATATAAGGAACCCAGCAGATTGCATCAAGACACTGACTGTGTGTTGATACAATCCTCATACTAAGCAAGCATGTAGCGACAGTGGGAAGGAAAACTCCCTTTTAACAGGAAGAAACCTCCAGAGGATCCTGGCTCAGTATGAGCAGCCATCCGCTACAACTCACTGGGGATTGAGAAGACAGAGCAGGCACACACACACACACACAAACACACACACACACACACACACACCCCATATATATCAAGTAGTGTTTCTATGGCTACACTGTGATTTCTTAGTAGAAGTTCTATTTAGTAAGAGAAACTTTATTGTCTTTATCTGAGTGAATCTATAATTAATTCAACAGGTGAACTAATAGTAGCACATTCTATGTTAAAGAAAGTGAGATGTAATATTAGGAGAGGGAGAATGTTCAGTGGTTGGCAGCAGTGTGCCAGCCGATGGCCCCCTCCATGAGGCCACCACAGCTCAGCAGAACGCCAGTGTAGCTTCTTCTGGGGAGAAAGACACTTAGAGAGAAAATAAAGTTAACAGCTGAAATAACAGGAAATAATGCAATTAGAGAGTGGTGGTAGAAGAGAGTAGCGGTAGAAGAGAGTAGCAGAGTGTGGAAAGTGGTCAGTATGTCCTCCAGCAGTCTAAGCCTATAGCAGCATAACTACAGAGATAACTCAGCATAACCTAGCCTTTTAGATGGAGGCATGTGGGAGGCAGGGCCAGGGAGAAAAGTCTTTAACGACTGTAGTCCCCGCTGTACACTCCACCTCCCTCTGCTCCCCACTCGTCTAAACCTGGGCTAACATCAGAATTTAACCATAAGCCCTATCAAATAGAAAAGTTTTGAGCCTAGTCTTAAAAGTAGACAAGGTGTCTGCCTCACGCACTAATGCTGGGAGCTGGTTCCACAGGAGAGGAGCCTGATAGCTAAAAGATCTGCCTCCCATCCTACTTTTAGATATTCTAGGAACCACCAGTAAACCTGCAGTCTGAGAGCCAAGTGCTCTGTTAGGAACATATGGAACAATCAGATCACTGATGTATGATGGAGCTTGTTTATTAAGAGCTTTATATGTGAGAAGGAGGATCTTAAAATCTATTCTGAATTTAACAGGCAGCCAATGTAGGGAAGCTAAAACAGGAGAGATGTGGTCTCTCTTTTTAATTCTCATCAGAACTCTAGCTGCAGCATTTTGGACCAGCTGAAGACTTTTGACTACATTCTGTGGACCTCCTGATAGTAATGAATTACTGCAGTAATCCAACCTTGAGGTAATAAATGCATGAACCAGTTTTTCAGCATCACTCCTGGAAAGGATGCTTCTAATCTTAGCAATATTCCGAAGGTGGAAAAAGGAAATCCTACAAACCTGTTTAACGTGGGATTTGAATGACATGTCCTGGTCAAAGATTACACCGAGGTTCTTTACTTTGTTCTCGGAGGCTAATTTAATACCGTTTAGATCAGGTGACTGACTAAGCAGTTTCCTTTTCTGAGGTTCTGGTCCAAAGATGATAACTTCAGTCTTGTCTGGATTTAACAGCAGAAAGTTTAGAGTCATCCAGATTTTTATGTCTTCAAGACAAGCCTGTAGTCTACCTAACTGATTAGGTTCATCAGGGTTTATGGATAAATATAACTGAGTATCATCAGCATAACANATCTCGTTCTTTCGGTCACTACCCAAAGCTCGTGACCATAGGTGAGGGTAGGAACGTAGATCGACCGGTAAATTGAGAGCTTCGCCTTTCGACTCAGCTCTCTCTTCACCACGACAGACCGGTACAACGCCTGCATCACTGCAGATGCAGCACCAATCCGCCTGTCGATCTCACGCTCCACCCTTCCCTCACTCGTGAACAAGACCCCGAGATACTTAAACTCCTCCACTTGGGGCAGGACCTCGTCCCTGACCTGGAGAAGGCATTCTACCCTTTTCCGACTCAAGACCATGGTCTCAGATTTAGAGGAGCTGATTCTCATCCCAGCTGCTTCACACCCGGCTGCGAACTGCTCCAGCGAAAGCCGGAGATCACGTTCTGACGAAGCCAACAGGACCACATCATCTGCAAAAAGCAGAGACCTGATCCTTAGGCCACCAAAACGGATCCCCTTACCACCTTGGCTGCACCTAGAAATTCTGTCCATAAAAGGTATTAACAGAATCGGTGACAAAGGGCAGCCTTGGCGGAGTCCAACTCTCACCGGAAATGAGCCCGACTTACTGCCGGCAATGCGGACCAAGCTCTGACACTGGTCGTACAGGGACCTAACAGCCCGTATCAAGGGGCCTGGTATCCCATACTCCCGAGGGACGCGGTCAAACACCTTCTCCAAATCCACAAAACACATGTAGATTGGTTGGGCGAACTCCCACGCACCCTCCAGGACCTCCCCAAGGGTATAGAGCTGGTCCAGTGTTCCACGGCCAGGACGAAAACCACATTGCTCCTCCTGAATCAGAGGTTCGACTATCCGACGGACCCTCCTCTCCAGAACCCCTGAATAGACCTTCCCAGGGAGGCTCAGGAGTGTGATCCCCCTGTAGTTGGAACACACCCTGCGGTCCCCCTTTTTAAATAGGGACACTACCACCCCGGACTGCCAATCCAGTGGAACTGCCCCCGTTGTCCACGCGATATTGCAGAGCCGCGTCAACCAACACAGTCCCACAGCATCCAGAGCCTTAAGGAAATCCGGGCAGATCTCATCCACCCCCGGAGCCTTGCCACCGAGGAGTTTTTTGACCACCTCAGTGACCTCAGCTCCAGAGATTGGAGAGCCCAACCCAAAATCCCCAGACTCTGCTTCCATCCTGGAAGACGTGCCGGTGGGATTGAGGAGGTCTTCGAAGTACTCGGCCCACCAATTCACAACGTCCCGAGTCGAGGTCAGCAGCACACCCTCCCCACTGTAAACAGTGTTGGTAGTGCACTGCTTTCCCCTCCTGAGACGCCAGATGGTGGACCAGAATCTCCTCAAAGCCGTACGGATGTCTTGTTCCATGGTCTCACCGAACTCCTCCCATGCCCGGGTTTTTGCCTCTGCGACCACCCGAGCCGCATTCCGCTTGGACTGCCGGTACCTATCAGCTGCCTCCGGAGTCCCACAGGCCAAAAAGACCTGATAGGACTCTTTCTTCAGCTTGACAGCATCCCTAACCGCCGGTGTCCACCAGTGGGTTCGGGGATTGCCGCCACGACAGGCACCGGCCACCCTGCGGCCACAGCTACGGTCAGCCGCCTCGACAATGGAGTTACGGAACATGGTCCATTCGGACTCAATGTCCCCCGCCTCCCCCGGGACGTGTTCGAAGTTCTGTCAGAGGTGGGAATTGAAGCTCCTTCTGACGGGAGACTCTGCCAGACGTTCCCAGCAGACCCTCACAACACGTTTGGGTCTGCCAGGTCTGACCAGCATCCACCCCCACCATCGAAGCCAACTCACCACCAGGTAGTGGTCAGTTGACAGCTCCGCCCCTCTCTTTACCCGAGTGTCCAAGACATGCAGCCGCAGATCAGATGAAACGACAACAAAATCGATCATCGACCTGCGGCCTAAGGTGTCCTGGTGCCAAGAGCACATATGGACACCTTTATGCTTGAACATGGTGTTTGTTATGGACAATCCATGACGAGCACAGAAGTCCAATAACAGAACACCACTCGGGTTCAGATCAGGGGGGCCGTTCCTCCCAACCACACCTCTCCAGGTCTCACTGTCGTTGCCCACGTGAGCATTGAAGTCCCCCAGCAGAACGAGGGAGTCACCCGAGGGAGTCACCCGAAGGAGCGCTTTCCAGCACCCCCTCCAGGGACTCCAAAAAGGGTGGGTAGTCTGAGCTGCAGTTTGGTGCATAAGCACAAACCACAGTCAGGACCCGTCCCCCCACCCGAAGACGGAGGGAGGCTACCCTCTCGCTCACCGGGGTAAACCCCAACGTACAGGCACCAAGATGGGGGGCAAGAAGTATGCCCACCCCTGCTCGGCGCCTCTCAGTGGGAGCAACTCCAGAGTGGTAGAGAGTCCAACCCCTCTCGAGGAAACTGGTTCCAGAGCCAGAGCCATGCGTTGAGGTGAGTCCAACTATATCTAGTCGGAACCTCTCAACCTCACACACCAACTCCGGCTCTTTCCCCACCAGAGAGGTGACATTCCACGTACCAAGAGCTAGCTTCTGTAGCCGAGGATCAGACCGCCAAGGTCCCTGCCTTCGGCTACCGCCCTTTGCACATCGCACCCGACCCCTTTGGCCCCTCCCACGGGTGGTGGGCCCATGGGAAGGGGGACCCACGTCTCCTCTTCGGGCTATGCCCGGCCGGGCTCCATGGGTGAAAGCCCGGCCACCAGGCGCTCGCCAGCGTGCCCCAACTCCAGGCCTGGCTCCAGAGGGGGGCCCCGGTGACCCGCGTCCGGGCGAGGGAACACTGGTTCCATTCATTTTATTCATCATAAGGGGTCTTTGGGCTGCACTTTGTCTGATCCCTCACCTAGGACCTGNTGACTAAGCAGTTTCCTTTTCTGAGGTTCTGGTCCAAAGATGATAACTTCAGTCTTGTCTGGATTTAACAGCAGAAAGTTTAGAGTCATCCAGATTTTTATGTCTTCAAGACAAGCCTGTAGTCTACCTAACTGATTAGGTTCATCAGGGTTTATGGATAAATATAACTGAGTATCATCAGCATAACAGTGGAAGTTTATCCCATGTTGTCTAATGATTTTACCAATTGGAAGCATATATATAGTGAAAAGAATTGGTCCAAGTACTGAACCCTGTGGTACTCCACAAGTAACTCTAGAGTATGAAGAAGATTTCTCATGTACATGAACAAACTGAAATCTGTCAGATAAATAAGATTTAAACCAGCCTAGCGCTGTTCCTTTGATCCCTACAACATGTTCAAGCCTTTCTAAGAGAATATTGTGATGGACTGTGTCAAAAGCAGCACTGAGGTCCAACAAGACCAGAACAGACACAAGATTCTTATCTGAGGCCGTGAGAATATCATTTGTAACTTTCACTAATGCGGTTTCAGTGATGTGATACTCTCTAAAACCTGACTGAAATTCCTTAAACAGATCATTAGTGTTTAGATGCTCACATACTCCATTGGCCACTATTTTCTCAAGGACTTTAGATAAAAATGGGAGATTAGATATTGGTCTATAATTCATGAGGTCATCTGGATCCAGAGAAGGTTTCTTAAGTAGAGGTTTAATTACAGCAACCTTAAACTCCTGCGGTACGTATCCATTTACTAAGGATAGGTTAATTCTATCTAAAATGGGGGCAGTAACCGAAGGAAATGTTTCTTTAAATAATTTGGTTGGGATTGGGTCTAAAATACAAGTTGAAGGTTTAGATGAAGCTAATATTTTTGATAACTCTGAAAGCTCAACTGCATCAAAACAGTTCAAACACAGATGAGGTTCTACAGTTACCTCTGATGCTGCCTCACTTACTGAGGAAGAAGAAGTCGTGTTGGGGAGGATGCTGATGATTTTGTTTCTAATAGAATCTATTTTATTAGTGAAGAATCCCATAAAGTCGTTGCTGCTGAAGGCTAAAGGAATAGCTGGCTCAGAGCTAGGATTCTGGATACTGGCACATTTTCAGGGATTATTAACTCATTAACTGCCAGACGTTTTCTGATCAGAAAGCCCCTGACTGCCAGCATTTTTGAGCGTTTTTCCTGTTTTTTGAAGAGTCACAGAACATTGTGCTCTATGATCATCCATCCATCAATCCATCCATTTTCTCCCGCTTATCCGGAGTCGGGTCACGGGGGCAGCAGCTTAAGGAGGGAAGCCCAGACCTCCCTCTCCCCAGCCACTTGGGCCAGCTCCACCGGGGGAATCCCAAGGCGTTCCCAGGCCAGCCGAGAGACATAATCTCTCCAGCGTGTCCTGGGTCTTCCTTTGGGTCTCCTCCCGGTTGGACGTTGCCCGGAAAACCTCACCAGGGAGGCGTCCAGGAGGCATCCTAATCAGATGCCCGAGCCACCTCAACTGGCTCCTCTCGATGTGGAGGAGCAGCGGGTCTACTCCGAGCCCCTCCCGGATGACCAAGCTCCTCACCCTATCTCTAAGGGAGAGCCCAGCCACCCTGCGAAGAAAACTCATTTCGGCCGCTTGTATCCGCAATCTCGTTCTTTCGGTCACTACCCAAAGCTCGTGACCATAGGTGAGGGTAGGAACGTAGATCGACCGGTAAATTGAGAGCTTCGCCTTTCGACTCAGCTCTCTCTTCACCACGACAGACCGGTACAACGCCTGCATCACTGCAGATGCAGCACCAATCCGCCTGTCGATCTCACGCTCCACCCTTCCCTCACTCGTGAACAAGACCCCGAGATACTTAAACTCCTCCACTTGGGGCAGGACCTCGTCCCTGACCTGGAGAAGGCATTCTACCCTTTTCCGACTCAAGACCATGGTCTCAGATTTAGAGGAGCTGATTCTCATCCCAGCTGCTTCACACCCGGCTGCGAACTGCTCCAGCGAAAGCCGGAGATCACGTTCTGACGAAGCCAACAGGACCACATCATCTGCAAAAAGCAGAGACCTGATCCTTAGGCCACCAAAACGGATCCCCTTACCACCTTGGCTGCACCTAGAAATTCTGTCCATAAAAGGTATTAACAGAATCGGTGACAAAGGGCAGCCTTGGCGGAGTCCAACTCTCACCGGAAATGAGCCCGACTTACTGCCGGCAATGCGGACCAAGCTCTGACACTGGTCGTACAGGGACCTAACAGCCCGTATCAAGGGGCCTGGTATCCCATACTCCCGAGGGACGCGGTCAAACACCTTCTCCAAATCCACAAAACACATGTAGATTGGTTGGGCGAACTCCCACGCACCCTCCAGGACCTCCCCAAGGGTATAGAGCTGGTCCAGTGTTCCACGGCCAGGACGAAAACCACATTGCTCCTCCTGAATCAGAGGTTCGACTATCCGACGGACCCTCCTCTCCAGAACCCCTGAATAGACCTTCCCAGGGAGGCTCAGGAGTGTGATCCCCCTGTAGTTGGAACACACCCTGCGGTCCCCCTTTTTAAATAGGGACACTACCACCCCGGACTGCCAATCCAGTGGAACTGCCCCCGTTGTCCACGCGATATTGCAGAGCCGCGTCAACCAACACAGTCCCACAGCATCCAGAGCCTTAAGGAAATCCGGGCAGATCTCATCCACCCCCGGAGCCTTGCCACCGAGGAGTTTTTTGACCACCTCAGTGACCTCAGCTCCAGAGATTGGAGAGCCCAACCCAAAATCCCCAGACTCTGCTTCCATCCTGGAAGACGTGCCGGTGGGATTGAGGAGGTCTTCGAAGTACTCGGCCCACCAATTCACAACGTCCCGAGTCGAGGTCAGCAGCACACCCTCCCCACTGTAAACAGTGTTGGTAGTGCACTGCTTTCCCCTCCTGAGACGCCAGATGGTGGACCAGAATCTCCTCAAAGCCGTACGGATGTCTTGTTCCATGGTCTCACCGAACTCCTCCCATGCCCGGGTTTTTGCCTCTGCGACCACCCGAGCCGCATTCCGCTTGGACTGCCGGTACCTATCAGCTGCCTCCGGAGTCCCACAGGCCAAAAAGACCTGATAGGACTCTTTCTTCAGCTTGACAGCATCCCTAACCGCCGGTGTCCACCAGTGGGTTCGGGGATTGCCGCCACGACAGGCACCGGCCACCCTGCGGCCACAGCTACGGTCAGCCGCCTCGACAATGGAGTTACGGAACATGGTCCATTCGGACTCAATGTCCCCCGCCTCCCCCGGGACGTGTTCGAAGTTCTGTCAGAGGTGGGAATTGAAGCTCCTTCTGACGGGAGACTCTGCCAGACGTTCCCAGCAGACCCTCACAACACGTTTGGGTCTGCCAGGTCTGACCGGCATCCTCCCCCACCATCGAAGCCAACTCACCACCAGGTAGTGGTCAGTTGACAGCTCCGCCCCTCTCTTTACCCGAGTGTCCAAGACATGCAGCCGCAGATCAGATGAAACGACAACAAAATCGATCATCGACCTGCGGCCTAAGGTGTCCTGGTGCCAAGAGCACATATGGACACCTTTATGCTTGAACATGGTGTTTGTTATGGACAATCCATGACGAGCACAGAAGTCCAATAACAGAACACCACTCGGGTTCAGATCAGGGGGGCCGTTCCTCCCAACCACACCTCTCCAGGTCTCACTGTCGTTGCCCACGTGAGCATTGAAGTCCCCCAGCAGAACGAGGGAGTCACCCGAAGGAGCGCTTTCCAGCACCCCCTCCAGGGACTCCAAAAAGGGTGGGTAGTCTGAGCTGCAGTTTGGTGCATAAGCACAAACCACAGTCAGGACCCGTCCCCCCACCCGAAGACGGAGGGAGGCTACCCTCTCGCTCACCGGGGTAAACCCCAACGTACAGGCACCAAGATGGGGGGCAAGAAGTATGCCCACCCCTGCTCGGCGCCTCTCAGTGGGAGCAACTCCAGAGTGGTAGAGAGTCCAACCCCTCTCGAGGAAACTGGTTCCAGAGCCAGAGCCATGCGTTGAGGTGAGTCCAACTATATCTAGTCGGAACCTCTCAACCTCACACACCAACTCCGGCTCTTTCCCCACCAGAGAGGTGACATTCCACGTACCAAGAGCTAGCTTCTGTAGCCGAGGATCAGACCGCCAAGGTCCCTGCCTTCGGCTACCGCCCTTTGCACATCGCACCCGACCCCTTTGGCCCCTCCCACGGGTGGTGGGCCCATGGGAAGGGGGACCCACGTCTCCTCTTCGGGCTATGCCCGGCCGGGCTCCATGGGTGAAAGCCCGGCCACCAGGCGCTCGCCAGCGTGCCCCGACTCCAGGCCTGGCTCCAGAGGGGGGCCCTGGTGACCCGCGTCCGGGCGAGGGAACACTGGTTCCATTTATTGTACTCGTCATAATATATATTAACTCATTAACTGCCAGACGTTTTCTGATCAGAAAGCCCCTGACTGCCAACGTTTTTGAGCGTTTTTCCTGTTTTTTGAAGAGTCACAGAACATTGTGCTCTATGATCATGTAAACGTCAAAACTACCAAAAGAAAGAGTAGACTCACTTCTTACAGGAAGTATCGCCATATTTCTAGCGTTATCCGTTCTTTCACAATCTGGTGCCCAAGCGCTGCTCCAGACGCATTTCTGGTTCGGTGTATCGTTTTTTTCACAGCAGCGTCCCAAAACAAACTCGTAATCCATTGATTTTCTGCTTCCTGATCACGTGATGTGTGACATACATGGATGTAGATCCGCTTTAGACACGTGATGTTTTTTCTCACGGTGCAGGGGCTCGTTCCGATGCTCGCCCTGTAAAAAAAGCAAAATGATGACTATAGTCGTCATTGGCAGCCAGCGGTTGGATGTGAAAAGACAACTTTAGTCATCAATGACACAGGGAATGAGTTAACTTGGGAAGACGGCGGGAATAAGGAGTACAATAGTTTATAGTTTTTAAAATAGTTTCCAGCCCAAAACGGGAGAGTTGACAGATTTGATCCTGAAATTGTGTCTGAACTGTCAATGAAGGCTTTCACATCCCAACCCCACCTCTCACCAGATCGACAGTCGGATCCACTGACTGTATTAATAGACAAACCCGCCGCACCGTCACCCGTAGGTTTCTAAGGAGCTGAATTAAAGTCCAGTGAGCGGTTTCCCACCACCGCCATCTTGGCTGCATCGCGTGGAGCTGAGAGCAGGGCTGTGAGGGTGGGGGCAGATGATTGACACCCGACAAACACTGAACTGATGTAGCTACAAGCTAAGTGAGCGAACCGAAGCTAACGGAGGTTGGTGGGCACTATTAGGCAGAAATCAGTGGTTGAGTGACCCGGCCACCCTCTGCCTTCTAGGCTGTAACACTTTTAATCTGAGGCTGAGGCCTTCCCTGAAGCTAGCAAGGGAGGCTATCTGCTAGCGCTGACGGCTCATCTGCAACCTGTCAATCAAAAAGACACGCCCTTAATTATTCATAATTTCAAGCTTTAATTTCATCTAAATGGATGAGACACAACCCCCCCCCCCCCCCCCCCCCCCCCCCCCCCCCCCCCCCAGAGATGTCATGACTGTAAACTAAACCTTTTAAACCTAGAATGGTCTTTTGAACCAGGCTGTAAACATGTTTATTTCTGCTGTGAAGTTGGCTTTTTTAACATGGGAGCTTGCTCCTTTCTGGAGCCAGCCCCTAGTGGATGAGGGAGGAACTGCAACTTTTGTCACTTCCATGTTGGCTTCGCTTTTAGCAGGCGGAGCTTCCCCTTGATTGGATCCTGTTGTGGGCTGACTGATCAATCAAGAAAAACATGATTTTGATACTTAGCCCTAGTCCAGGGGTTCCCAATTTTTTTTCTTTGAGGACCCCCTTTCCCGTGCCCAAGACAAGCCAGGACCCCCATCTCCTACACACATAAACACATTAAATGTGATCATTTACTAACTTTATACAGATATGCAGAGTTATAACTTTTATATGGAGTTCTGATTATACTGTGTTATTGAGATTTTATAAATGTAATTTTTACAAATAAAATCTTGCTAACCTCAGCAAAGACAAAATTGTGGGGACCCCATGCAATCTTGTGGGGACCCCCTTGGGGGTCCCGACCCCCAATTTGGGAACCCCTGCCCTAGTCTATCCAAGAGCTTAGCTAAACCTGATCACACAGAAGGAAAAATAAGCACAATAAAGTAAATATTAGTGAGTAGCAATGAACTGTGTCATAAATAACAGTCAGTACACAGATTCAGAATTTATAGCTTAAATCAGGCCAATCTATAGCCTACATGTAAATGAATTTGCTTTTACTGCCTTGCATTGATGGTTCTACTGTTATTGGGTTTCTTTGGTTTGTTTTTTAATGAACCTGCCTGTGCAGCACTTTGGTCAGCTCTCATGCTGTATTTTAAATGTGCTATATAAAAAAAGTGGTATGGTATTTACTCAGCAACCGAAGCATAAAACAAATTTCATTTGAGGGTGGATGTCAAAACACATTTTAACACTAAAGACTCCAGTCTGAGTTGTTAAGGGTAACAAACTGGTTCCATCCCTTCCTCGGGCTCCAGTTTGTTAATTTTTATGATATCTTGTTCCAGAGTCAATCAGCTGTTAACATAAACAGCAATTAGTGCTCATTAAGCCTTCTCACTACGATGTGAAGATGTGGAAATGACTCAAAGGTGTTTCCATGCTGGGTTTAAACCAGTGTGAGGAAAGCCAACGTGTGCTTCTGACTAGTGGTTCGATCCCATCACACTAAGCATCAAAAGGGATGAGCTGTAATGAAGCAACGGGACAGGTCAGGCTGGAAGACATTACTGGGAGGACAATAGCTGGGAGTAGATGCAGGTTTTTGGAACAAAAAATTGAGATTCAATCAGAAATAAAAAAACTCAGACAGAGAAAAGGATTTTTTAACAAGGCTTTTTGTTCAGCCTGTAAAGAAAGTGGGCGACTCAGCGGGTGTGTTTGTGTGAAAGTGGAGATGGAGATTGTCAAACAGGACCACATACTTGCCTCCAAACCGTTATCATTCAGACGGGATGAAAAATACACAAATACCTTAAAAAAGATGTTGTGTACAGATGAAAAATGGTTCATGTGTGTTCATCCCCTGAGCTCGCACAGGCAGACACACTCGCGTCTGGGACATAAAAAAGCAACAAAACACAGACATACCCAGACAGCCTCATTTCACTGGCCTGTGACACTAAATGCGATTTCTGTGTTAGAGCAGAGGGGGTCCGGCGGATACACAGAGACACATCAGAGGTGAGGGCTTCATAATCGCTGGTGCCAGATTGGATGTCAGCTGCAGCATAAGTGACTATCTATCATCAGAACACCACATGTGAAGAGTCCTCTTCATAGACAGCCCAAACAGCACCCCCACCCCCCACAGCCAAGTCCACTGCCCTGCAGGTGAGGCCGCATGCATGCATAACTCAGAGGCAACGCAGCATTTATCCACAAGGTTCAAATGTTTATGAAGATACTTGTTTGCATTTCAGCCTTCATGCTACCATCTTCCAACACTTCACAGAGGAAGCCTCGAGCCGCCTCTAGGCAACCAAATAACACACAACTCAATGGTTTCAGCTTCTGCACATAAACTCAGTGTGTTCCTGACGTTCACAGATGTAGGCCTGCAGTCAGTTTAACCTCTTAGAACAACAGACACAACTTAGTTAAGCTTTAAAGGTACACTAAGCAACGTTGTCGTAGTTTTTAATTGTTCTCTTGAGCCAGTATTGCTAACATGACCCTTTAAAGGATGAATGAATATTCTATTAGCCCCTTCTGCTGCTTTTGGGCTGATTACTTGAGTCTCTCCAAAATGATGACCTAAAGTCTCACAAAGTCACGTATCTCACAAGAAGCAGTAACGCTACAGTAATCCATGTTTACACCTCAGAACAGACGCACTATAGCTGCTTATTGTATCATGTTCATTATGGAAGAGTTTTTTCAAATGTTTTTTTAATCTTTAGGCAAGAAAATTTTGAATTTAATTTAAAATTTATTTAAAAAAATGCAAAAATATACTTTTGTCCACAATCTCCAATGACTTCATATCAGGTCAGTGTTCTTGTTTGTATTCCTAAAGGAAACAACCTAGCAGACATTTTAAATGGTTACAAGAGTAATAAGCACATCATCATTTACCAGTAATTGGTTGGCTGAGTTAAGGCACTTACACACTAGCATCAGCTCCACTCCGCCCGCCCGCCACAGCCTGGCGTGTTCCGTTCCTTCCACACTGCCTTAGGAATGCGGACTTGATTGAGCACATGGGCGGTCTCCAAAATTGGTGCGAAAAATTGGCAAAAAAAGTTATCAGTGATGTCATGAGCGCATCTCCGAGCATGTGGGCGGGAAAAAAGAGCGTGGAGAAGTCCACGGTGTCTTCCTTATTAAACAAAGGCGGCCTGAGCAGTGTTGCTTTTGGAGACTGATATAGCATCCTGCTTTGTCCTGGCAGCACTGTCTCTCTCTCTGTGTGTGTGTGTGTGTGTGTGTGTGTGTGTGTGTGTGTGTGTGTGTGTGTGTGTGTGTGTGTGTGTGTGTGTGTGTGTGTAAGAAAGACCTAGGCCCAATTCTAAAACTCGCACTTGCATCCTTCAGGTCAGGGGTGCGAGTGCGTAGGGTGTCCCGATTCTCAAGTGCGGAAGTTGACCATGCCCCATTTGCACCCTTAATCCGCACTTTGGCCAAGTCCACTTTGATGTGGACTTCGGGCAAGGGTATTACCCACAATACATTGCTGTGTGGGAAGTTTGAGAAGAAGGTGGAGCCATGGCTCAAGCGCCTTTTCTGAAAATCTGTATTTTCAAATGAAAGAAGTTAATTTTAAGACAATTAATGATATTTATTCATGCGCTGAATGTTTTAGACTAAGATTTAATGTGAACAGCAATGAATGTAAATTTACTCAAATAATTGTTTGTTTGAAAGTTGTTAATACAGATTTATCAAAAAGTAGCACAAACAGCGACCGACATTCCAACATGCATCACGGTTAATGATACAATGATCTTTGTCCCAGTTCAGCACACTTGTGTACTACGCACTCAAAGCCTTACTGTGCACCTCCTCTAAGTGCACCTCCTCTAAGTACACCTCCTCGTAGTGCACTTCCTCTAAGTGCACCTCCTGTAAGTGCACCTCCCATAAGTGCACCTACTCTAAGTACACCTACGCTAAGTGCACCTCCTCTAAGTGCACCTCCTCTAAGTGCACCTACTCTAAGTACACCTACTCTAAGTGCACCTCCTCTAAGTGCACCTCCTCTAAGTGCACCTACTCTAAGTACACCTACTCTAAGTGCACCTCCTCTAAGTGCACCTACTCTAAGTACACCTACTCTAAGTGCACCTCCTCTAAGTGCACCTCCTCTAAGTACACCTACTCTAAGTGCACCTCCTCTAAGTGCACCTCCTCTAAGTGCACCTACTCTAAGTACACCTATTTTAAGTGCATCCCCTCTAAGTGCACCTCCTCTAAGTACATCTTCTCTAAGTGCACCTCCTCTAAGTGCACCTAATCTAAGTACACCTACTCTAAGTGCACCCCCTCTAAGTGCACCTCCTCTAAGTACACCTCCTCTAAGTGCACCTACTCTAAGTACACCTACTCTAAGTGCACCTACTCTAAGTGCACCTCCTCTAAGTGCACCTACTCTAAGTGCACCTACTCTAAGTGCACCTACTCTAAGTGCACCTCCTCTAAGTGCACCTCCTCTAAGTACACCTCCTCTAAGTGCACCTCCTCTAAGTACACCTCCTCTAAGTGCACCTCCTCTAAGTGCACCTACTCTAAGTGCACATCCTCTAAGTGCACCTCTTGTAAGTGCACCTCCTCTAAGTGCACCTACTCTAAGTACACCTACTCTAAGTGCACCTCCTGTAAGTGCACCTCCTCTAAGTGCACCTACTCTAAGTACACCTACTGTAAGTGCACCTCCTGTAAGTGCACCTCCTCTAAGTGCACCTCCTCTAAGTGCACCTACTCTAAGTACACCTCCTCTAAGTGCACCTCCTCTAAGTGCACTTTAATGAGACTCAGAAAGTACACACACATCTACAGATGATTAACTTTTGGAGTAATTACATCAAATTTAATTTGAATCAGCTGCACATATGACACAAGTCATGTTCTCCAAACTCTACCAGATGGGAAGAGCAACAACATCAACAGCTGTTTGGTTAGCTAGGAAATGGTTTTGTTGTTTCTTAGAAATGTGTTGATGTTCATTTAGAAGAGTCACACATCGGAAAGCAGAAAGGTAAGAAAAGGAAAACTTGCAGCACTCCGTTACAGCGCTGCATGTCTGAAGAAAACCCTGTGTTATGGGGAAAGCAGCAACCCAGCTGGTTCTGAGCTAAACAGGAATACAGAGAACTCATGTGATAAGCTCCTCCCAGATATCTCCACAGATCAAAGTAATTCTTCAAGAAAAAGCTCTTCCATTTTCTTCTGAGGCTTTTTCATGTAGGACAACTTTTATTAGTTTTTTGTTTGACGAGTCTAGATGAGTGCAGCGTCTGTAATGATGTTGTGGTAAAGACGGAGCAGAACCAGGAAGTTCTCACCTATGGTCATGAGCTTTGGGTAACGACCAAAAGGACAGGAGCACGAATAGAAACAGGACAAATGAGTTTCCCCTGCAGGAGGATGGGCTCAGCTTTAGAGATAAGGTGGGGAGCTCGAACATCCAGTAGGGACTCCGAGGAGAATTGCTGTTTCTCCACATCGAGAAGAGACAGCTGAGGTGCAGGTCCAGACATTCAACTCCAAAACTACACTCCAGTTTCTCCTGGAGATCCAAAGGTGTTCCCAAATCAGAGATGATTCCTGAGTTCTGTCTGAACCAGAACGTCATCCAGGTTGGACAAGCCTGGAAAACCCCACAGACAAGCAGAAGCTGCACTCCGAGTTCTCCACGGATGACGTAGCTGACCACCTTATCACCACCCTATTTCAACCTTTTCTATCTGCGATCTCGTGTTTGTTTTAATATTTTGGTCATGATCCAAACCTTATGCCCATAGAATGTGGTTGGGAATCAGTACTTTTTCTTTTTGCTCAGCTCCGTTTTTACTTTAACAAACTGAAGCAACGCTCCCAGTAATGATGAAAAAGCCATCATCTCTCTCTCTCTCACACACACCTGAACAAGACACCAATACCTGAACTCCTCTGCTAAAGGAAAAGACTCATTCCCACCTGAGAGGGAGCCTCCCAGCTTTACCTGGTTAGAAACCATGACCTCAGACCTGGTGGGTGTGATTCTCACCCCAAACCACTCAGCTGGATTTCAGGAGGCCATAAAAGAGACAACAACATCATCTGCAAACAGCAGACACAGAGGGAGCATTTGGTTTTAAAACCAGTTTTTTCTTTTGGACTGAGATAGGGTTGTCACGATACAAAAATTTCAAACTTGATTTGATACTGAAAAAACCCTCGATACTAGATTTTGATACTATGTAAAAACACCAAATTATTGAACAAGTTTATTAAAAAAATAACATTTCTTTTATCTAGCTTCCTCAATTTATAGTGCAGAAATGAGCTCTTTGTGTTGTGGACTAAGTTGGGCTGTGAAGCGCCTCCCAAACTCGCTGTTGCCATTGTTAACTAAACTTGGATCAGAGACAACTTGCGTGGGAAATTGCAATGTAGCCACGCGGCGGCTTCTTCTTCTGTTTGTCCGGGAGGCGGAGGCTGCTTTACGGCATGTGGCTGTCGTGCGTGTCGGTGTACTTGAAGAAGGCTGTGTATATGCTCCATAATATCGATACCACGGGGATGGAATATCTCATTTAGATACCACTTTTAGTATCGATTTATATCTAGCTATTGAATTTTTTGACAACCCTAGACTGAGAACCTTTCAGGAAACCTGGGATGTCTGAGTGTTTTTAGAATGACAGAGCCAACCTTATCTCTATGTTTGGATGCTGTGTCCATTTACCTGACCCCCCCACCACCACCACCAGTGAACCTCACAGGATTTACAAACTGGTTGATGTTCAAAACATCAAATCACACCAGACTACTGTTTCTACCAAATGACAATTTCCAGGCAGATTTCATCTCCACCCATCATCGTTCTCTCTTTTTTCTCCAGGGCTGATCACACCTGCCGTCCAAGCTTCCATATATCCTTTCATTTTTTCATTCACTCATCTATCTTTTATCTTTGTGTCACCGGGGTCTCCGGTGGGAGCAGAGAGGTGACGGGCGTGTGTCTGCTTTGTCCCTCTGTCTGCCTTCCTAATGAGCCTGGAACACAGGGGGTCAGCTTATTATGGAGATGAGGAGATCCAAGAGGGCCAAGAGGTGACAGACCTCGCTAATGGAGGCTCTTTCTGTCCCCCTACATCTCTCTGTAGCCCTGTCTTTTTTCTCATTTTCTCCATCCCCTCTAAAGTCTTTCAGTTTGTCTTTCCTGCTGTGATGGAGGAGATGGTTTTCCTCCATCCTGTGCTCCTCTTTGTCTTGTTGCATTTGGAAGTTCTGCTCCCTTGTAGCTACTCCGTTCACCCGTCTCTGCTGTCTGCTCAGCTTCATGCAGACGGCTTTGTAGCCTGGAGAAGTGCTGGACTGCATCCTCTGATGTGTGTGTGTGTGTGTGTGTGGTGTGTGCATGCGTGTGTGTGTGTGTGTGTGTGTGTGTGCTGGGCTTCACTGAGACAGGTTGTATTTGAAATGCAGCCTGGACTCGTCTACAGAGAAACTGACTCTGTCTCCAGCTTCTCATCCACGTTTTGAAGCAGGAGGTGGCAAAGACACACGAACGTAGAGATTTCTTTTCATAATTTACAAAGTACTTGATACTTATTTCCTTCTCCTGCCCCCCACACACCCTTTGCATTTCTCATCTTTGTTTCTGATGCGACCCAGAGTAAATCCTTATATATTCAGTTATTCTTTCTGAAATGATGAACGTGTTTTTAAAGCATCAGGTTAAATGATGGACAGCAGGGTCACCCTCACTGGGTAGTGGTTCATTAAAACATTTTGAAAAGTTGCCTTGTTAGCACTTTCCTGAGCGTCTGATCATGTGACGTGCCAGGGACGCGTTCTCTTTACTGTCTGCCTGTCAAAGGCTCGCCAGGCGCTGGTGGTTGCTAGGTCAAAAGAAATAATTACCCAGGAAGCCATTCATTGGTCAGATCAGGTGATATGCAGATTACAGCTGCCATGCTGTTGCATGAGAAAAAAAACTCACACAGCTGTTGCCAGGGCAACTCTGCAGATTTAGACTAGATGTGTAGCAGGTTTTTTGGATCAAAAGCTTTCACATTACTGGAAACGGAACATAAATTCCACTTATTTCCATTTTAAAATGAGACCAAATAAAAGCAGACCTATAGATGAAGATGAAACATGTTCCTTGCCACAAAGACTGTTTATGAAGTAATCACACTTCAGTCCATCTGTGCCAAACTAAAAGTCTGAAAGCACAGAGAGCACACCAGTAATGAGTCCAAAGATAGACGGAGCGTTTCTAACTTTGGTTGAAAATAAAGATCAAATATTTAATTTAGAGCTGTTTTTTTTGAGACTGAGGCTGAGAGTTCTGCCTGGATCTAGTTGGGGTTTGGAGCTGATTGGAGCTTTTACTAGAAATGTGAGGCCACTTGAACATTTAATGAGAGAGATGATATTGTCAGAGGACCTTTATTCTTGCTTCTCTCATTCAGATTGTGTGGTAGCCTGGCACGCCACCCTACAAACCCATGCACTCAGGATTTCTAGGCTACTTGTGTGAAAGACATTTCACTGTGTGGATGAACCAAATTGGTGAGTGGAATATTTAGAAAGATTGTCTTTTTGATTTCAATCAGGCTGGAATCCACTCTCTCTGTGCAGCGTATTTCCATCACCTCGCTTTCTGATTGGCTACACGTCACATTCAGCGAGCAGGGTCCAGCCAGCCGTGGGGCATTTCTGTTTGTGCTACAAAAACGCCTTAGTGGGGGTTACTGTAGCATGTCACCAACCAATCAGAACGGGCATCCAAAAAACCTAATTTTCACTGCTGGATGTGTCAAAATAAAAGTCTACACAATATGTTCGCAAGTATTTCTCGTTTTTACACAATTCCATTAATCTTTTAAGCACCAAAGTCACAAATACTGCGACAAGCATCATTGCTGAGTTTAACGAGCCACAGCTGCAAATATGATCTGAAATGTTCGAAGTTGAGTTTGAAAACCGCCTCCCACCGAATGACATCCCGATATCAGTGCTGTAGATCCTGGTGGTGTGGATCAGTGAGTCGATGTCTCGCTCGCTCTTGCCGTACAGCTTTATGTCATCCATGTAGAGGAGGTGGCTGATTGTGGTTCCATTCTTGAGTCGGTATCCATAGCCAGTCTTGTTGATTATTTGGATTAACAGAAGTGGGGACAGGGTGTCTCCTTGGTATATGCTACATTTGATGGAGACTTGTGGAATTGGACTCAAGGGTGGTTTTCCACAGCCACATCAAGTTTGCAATGAAGGCTCTCAGACTCCTGCTGATGTTGCACAGCTCCAAGCATTCAATGATCTATGAGTGTGGCATTGAGTCATAGGCTTTCTTGTAATCGATCTTGTAATTTTAACCCTAAAATCAGCTACTACAAGAGCCAGGGTTTTATGGTTGCGAGAGGAGGGAACAAGCGGAGCAGACAGAGGGCAAATATTAGAGAGGAAAAACGTGCAATGCTGACAGGTCTGTTCATTGTTGACAAAGCTATAATGGTTGGCTGATTCTGAAGATGAATATTCACCCTCTGGTGACAATATTCACTCGTCCAGTGAGAGAGAAAGTGACGCTGCTGCAGCATGCAGCAACAGAGTCTGTGCTTCACGAGAGTAAACAAGCTGCACACATGATCCGAAGCTTATTCCACCGTGTTCAGGACACGCTGGGTATAGAAAGTGTGGTAAAACACCGCTAATGGTCACAGACGTAGCGGGAATGTAAAAAAAACGCAAATAGCAGCAGACGTGGTAGTGATGAAACTGAAAGTAAAAGTGCATCACATAATCGATATGAACATTCGAACATCTATGGTCCACAAGGAACTTTCCTTGAGCTTTTGTCTTGAGTGAGGCCAAAATAAAAAGTAAAATAAAAATTTTAAATGAATTATATATGTATATATAAATTAAAAATATAAAATTTATAATGAATTTTTTAAAAACATGTAAAAATAAGAAGGAACATATCTGTAAAAATGATTCATTCCAATATGGAATTTGCTCCCAACACAAACTTTGGGTCCTACTGAAGATTTCTCATCTACAGTTTATCTCCAACCATTTTTAAGCTACAAAATCTTATTTAGAGTTTTATTTTTTTAAATAATAAAAAATATCACTATCTTATTTTGAAAGATCGATTGAGACTGGATGTGAAGTAACAATTCAGGAGCGAATAAGAAGAAGGGGGCGTTTCTGTTATTGAAGAGGGCGTTCTCGTTTACAGACCAAAATGCCCCTTTTAGCGACTGGCTGGATGAAATTCCATTTAGCAGACATCACGCCCATTGTCTTGGATATTGGGGCAATTCAGTCCAACATGTTGAAGATCCTTCTACCTCCAAGCAGACCAGAGCAGTCTTCACACACCACACACGACAGGAATATCTGATGTGATTATCTTTGGGTGATCAGACACGTCGGACGGGGATAATCGTGTCAAAAATCAACATAATCATGATGCTGTGAACTGGGCCTAGCTAAAGGGTTTGCTATGGCTAGAGTGATAGTAAATGTTGAACAATAACAGCAGCTTAGTTATAAAGGGCTGCACATACACTTAAACAACTCAAAACCAGTATCCCAAATTAAAACTGCAATATGAACCAGAGTTTAACAACATAAAACCACCATACAAGAACTTTAACTCAGGAGAGCAACTACCAATGCAGCACCATCACTTGGGTCTACCTAAGCCTGCTGATACTGGGAGGAAACTGCCTGTTCTTCTGTTTAAGTCAGTCACTTATTGCCTTCACATTAAAAAAGGATGTGTGGTTTGCTGCGTTTCTGATGTTGAGTCAGACGTTCATAAACCTCCAACAGACTCAACATAACACTTTTTCTATGTGATTTAATTCAAGTGTTTAACCATCTTTACAGCAAAAGCAAATATTTGAGAGAATTTGTTGAACTTTCATTAATGAAATGCTCCAGGTTCACTTAATTATCTGGCTGCTAATACCTGGGATTTGTGCTTCTGAGGGATCTTTAGTGTTGTAGCTGAATCCATCCTGATGATTAGCTCCTGCTAGAGTCAGGACTCATCCACCTCTCTGTGTTATCCCTTCAGCTGATGGCTCAGATAATCACAGAGTCATAACTACTGCTGTGGTTAGATAGTGTGTTGTTCATGTGGACACAGACTGTACATTAGCACACACACACACACACACACACACACACACACACACACACACACACACACACACACACACACACACACACACACACACGTTCTAAAGAAACTTCTGTTGTGATTCAGCAGGAGAGATTTGTTTTATCTGAGATGGTATTTGTCTCTCAGGCTTTTCATGTCTTCTGCACCGCGTTGAAACACTTTCATGTTCTTATGCTGGAAACCGACAACAGGGTCTAATGAAACTTCCAGTGATGGAAGCTGTAGGGAGTCTGACTTGTTAAAACAGCGTAAAAATGAAACCTGAGACTTTGTAGCGTAACTCAGTTTTCATGTTTTAGACAAAAACACCCAAAACCTGTCAAACAGAACAGATTCCACATGTAAATGGATAAAGGACTCATGACTAGAAGAAGGAAAAGCCAACAGCTTGTGTCTGGTGATCATATTAAAGAATTTTTTTTCTAAAAAAGTCTAATTTTAAGCTTCTACATATGAAACCTTTTGTTCCTACAGCAATAAAAAGAAAGTGAGCACTTAAAGGCACACTTAGCAGTTTTGGCTAGCTTTTAGCACCCCCTAGTGTTCGTTAGTAGAACCAAAAGTGAAACTTATCTCCTCGCTGTGCGTTCGTCTTTTTAACACCTCAATCTAACTGCTGAAATGTCTCCTCAGCCTTCATTAGTGTCTACAGGAGCGGTTCATCACTAAATCAAACAAATCAGCTGTGTTCATGATCTAAAGCAGGGGTCTCCAACACGTCACTCCAGTACGAGCTACCAGTAGCTTGCGACGCACCTGACAGTCGCTCGCCTGGAAGCAGCCAGCGAGCCATCATGTCTGACTTGTAATTAACGAGGGACGGCTTTAAGATTTTATGGCATATGTCCCGTTTTCTGTAATATCTAATGTAAAAACAGCATTTTGTGTAAAAAGTAAAATAAAAATCTGATTATTGCACCAATTAAATTCAGTTTATTTCTATAGCGCCAAATCATGACAAGAGTCGTCTCAAGGCTCTTCACAAAGTAAACATTCCAATACAGTTCAGTTCATTAAGCCAATCAGTAAAAAAGTTTCCTATATAAGGAACCCAGCACATTGCATCAAGACACTGACTGTGTGTTGATACAATCCTCATACTAAGCAAGCATGTAGCGACAGTGGGAAGGAAAACTCCCTTTTAACAGGAAGAAACCTCCAGAGGATCCTGGCTCAGTATGAGCAGCCATCCACTACGACTCACTGGGGATTGAGAAGACAGAGCAGACACACACACACACACACACACACACACACACACACACACACACACACACACACACACACACACCATATAGATCAAGTAGTGTTTCTATGGCTACACTGTGATTTCTTAGTAGAAGTTCTATTTAGTCAGAGAAACTTTATTGTCTTTATCTGAGTGAATCTATAATTAATTCAACAGGTGAACTAATAGTAGCACATTCTATGTTAAAGAAAGT
>SSNS01000684.1:137792-160520 GCA_006937985.1 Aphyosemion australe | reverse complement strand
AAAAGGAAATCCTACAAACCTGTTTAACGTGGGATTTGAATGACATGTCCTGGTCAAAGATTACACCGAGGTTCTTTACTTTGTTCTCGGAGGCTAATTTAATACCGTTTAGATCAGGTGACTGACTAAGCAGTTTACTTTTCTGAGGTTCTGGTCCAAAGATGATAACTTCAGTCTTGTCTGGATTTAACAGCAGAAAGTTTAGAGTCATCCAGATTTTTATGTCTTCAAGACAAGCCTGTAGTCTACCTAACTGATTAGGTTCATCAGGGTTTATGGATAAATATAACTGAGTATCATCAGCATAACAGTGGAAGTTTATCCCATGTTGTCTAATGATTTTACCAATTGGAAGCATATATATAGTGAAAAGAACTGGTCCAAGCACTGAACCCTGTGGTACTCCACAAGTAACCCTAGAGTATGAAGATTTCTCATGAACAAACTGAAATCTGTCAGATAAATAAGATTTAAACCAGCCTAGCGCTGTTCCTTTGATCCCTACAACATGTTCAAGCCTTTCTAAAGCCCTTTTCAGATTGACATTCTGGAATATGTGTGGACAATTCAGTCTGGTCTTTAACCAGAACTGTGTTTTCAGACACACCACGTTTGCACCGGAACTTGTCCTTTCGGCTGCCTTCACACAGCAGGGAAAAGTTCCAGATGTCTGCGGGGGAGGGGGTGGGAAGGCTGTACCCAGATATTGCATAATGCAGCGGGCGTACATGCGTCATCTCCCCAAACAAAGCTAGTATGTGATAGAATTCCTCTCACTGATCGGATTTACGTTAAGCACAATTCTGCGCACATGAAAATGCATAAGAGACCTGGTCACCTGGATGATGAAGCTCAATGGTTAATAAAGGAATCACGGAAGCGCTGTGATGCGCTCCGTCGCGCATCCAGGAGACGGTACCGTAGAAGGCGAGCTGCCATGGTTCGCCGCATGCTACAGGAGCGAGCTACCCGGCGTATATGGAAACATTCACGACCAAGTGGCGAAGTTTTCTGGTCAGACGTGTTGAAAAACTTTGCTTTCCCAGTCACGTGATATATGTAATCTAGGTGCGCACCAGCGTCCCCCGCTCC
This sequence comes from Aphyosemion australe, assembly GCA_006937985.1. Lineage (NCBI taxonomy): Eukaryota > Metazoa > Chordata > Actinopteri > Cyprinodontiformes > Nothobranchiidae > Aphyosemion > Aphyosemion australe. The sequence goes on along the minus strand of SSNS01000684.1, from coordinate 159,428 downwards.
CCTCCTCCTCCTCCTCCTCCTGTCCGGAACTCGACCTCACCAGTCTGAAGCAGCCACCCTGTCCGTGACGAGTCCAGTCCTGTTACTAGGGGCTTCGTCCGGTCTAATTCAGGAAAAGGTTTACCGGATATTTGTATTCAGACACAAACGTGTTACGGACAGAGTCCCGAACATTTCCGTTTATCATGGCCTGTCTGAAGGGGGCTCATTCATATTCATAAGAGAATATTGTGATGGACTGTGTCAAAAGCAGCACTGAGGTCCAACAAGACCAGAACAGACACAAGATTCTTATCTGAGGCCGTGAGAATATCATTTGTAACAAATATTTCGGCAAACATGTTCTACTGGAAATATGCAGATTAATTGTGGGGTTTGCAGCACAGATCCGTATTTCTGTCAGCTTTGATCTCAGTGGCTGGAGCTGAAGCGGTGATGTAGACGCACTTCTAAAGAAGACGGAGTGACGTCGGTTACACACAAGTGTCTGATGTTGAGCTGAAAACATCCTCAGTAAAATATTCTGGGCGACAGTAGAGTCCTATCTGCAGTAAAAGCTCGTTAACGCAAATTAAATGTTGTTCGTTTATTAACACATGATAAACATACGTTTCCAAACTTTCTCCTGTGATCTAGTTTCAACAAACGTCCCTCAATTGTTTCAGCTGATTGTCCCATTTAGTAATAAAACACGATCTCTCTCTTCCTCTCGCTCGCTCCGAGAGAGAGAGAGAGAGAGACGTGGATCAGCTGCAGAGAAAAAGGATGAACCTCCAGCCTTATTTTAATATAGTCAACAAAAACGCAGCAAAGCTCCATTTTACCTGCAGTTACTCACTGGTGAAGAGAAACTTAAAGCAGCAATCCGGAGTTTTCCCCTTTCAGGAATTATGTTTGATTTTTCAGAAATCCATAAAAGTGATCGTCTTATCATGTAGTGTGATATAATGTAAGCAATACGTCTTTTTATTTTTTATTTTTTCTAATCCCGCCCCCTTCCCCGTAAAATCTGTGCATTAGGAAACTGAGCGTCGACCAGAACTTACCAATAGCGTTAGACTGCTGCTTACGTGCTTCAAATTTAAGGAAGCACCTCGGCTGATGCAGCGTTGATGAACTTTTCACGGACAAGTAAGTCTTTAAAATATAAATACATGAAAACACAACATGACATGAGAATAATACTTGTAAAACAACGTGTTTAGCTCTGTTTGTCGGCTACAGAAGCACATTCATAAACAAGAAACGTGCAGTCGCCATCTTAAATTTCCGAATCGACCCGACTATTGGTGCGATATGCTTGTCAGCCACTAGATGGTGCCATCAGATAAAAGAAATACTCTGGAGAGCTACTTTAACTTTCATGAGCAAAAAACCCATAAAAATTATTGAATGAATCAGGAAAGCAGGAAGAAATGTTATTGCTGCTTTTTTTTACTTCAGTTCAAACTATTTAGAATGTTGTGTTTTCATCACATTCAGCTAGTATTTGATTTAAAATATCATCAGCTTTATTCATTTTATGAGAATTTTTGTGTTGCATTGTTTGGAAAAATAATTATAGCACAACATAACAATTAAGGTTTTGTACTAAATGCCATTTAAAGAACACTAAATGTCATTCTATAGTTTTTGGTAGGATTTGTTCATTTCTGACAATAGGGTAGCCTGGCAAGCTATCCTATATATGTGAATATATAGTCTGGGCACGACCCAGATAGCGGATAGCGCTAGGACCAATCAGAGTAACGAACAACGTAATCACAGCGACAGAAAAGAGGGAAGCAGCAATGGCGTCTAACATCAATGATTTCTGTCGTTTTTGTATAAAAACATGTGAATATCAGGTGTACTGGGACATTGCACTACTTTGTTTGATAAAAATAAGAAGCCGCTAAGTATATCAGACAGACTTACGCACGTTGGAGTCTAAATAATCCAATGTTGATGACAAAGCCGTTTCAAACCAACGTGGTTCCTGTGCAGCCGCTATGTTGTTTGTGTTCACGGCCGCAGCGCTGACGTCATCGGCTACTCCCGCTCTGTGATTGGCCCACAATATAGAGCGCTGTGATTGGCCCAACCAAAACTATAGCGAGCTGTGATTGGACAGCCACAGGCAGCGAGGGTTCCTATGAAGCGTGCCTAGACCAAACTCTGCAAAGCAAGATTTGGTCTAGTTCACTAGGCTAGGAAAATAGCTGAACACTCTGAAAACCTGACATAGCTGCTTAGGCTCCAGGCAGGACACAGGGTCAGGGACTGAAGAGGAACAGGTTAGATCAGGGTTCGAATTACACAGAGGCTTCCGGGGGAGCCCACTAAGACGGGGGGGGGGGGGGCGCTTGGTCCCTGAAATGCCTAGAAACGGCCCTGGGTGTGGGACTGAGTTTTGAGGGTGATCTGAATTGTATCCAATAAATAAATATTACATACTTATAAATTATTATTATTATTGTAAAGTTACAAACGTGTAACTTTTCAAGCACTTTGTTTTTTTTTATGCGACTATTTTCCTGTCCTGACTGTGTCTTAGCTGCATCTCCTGTCAATCCTCCAGAAAAACTGCTGCATGGCTTCTTCATTTTCAACTAATGAGTTACTTGAAATTAGCAGATCAGAAAGATCTGTCAACCGCAAAAATAGTGGAATGTGCGCTGTGCGGCCGCGCCAGTGAGGTGACGTCACCGAAGCACGGGAGCTGCAGCAGCGGAGCGCGTCAGGCACAAATGAAAGAGAAAATATGAGCAAACATGAACAATCGTGTGTTAATTATGTTTTTTTTTGGTGGCGCCACTTTGAGAATGTTACTGTGGCCGTGCGCAGGACACAGCTGCCCGGCGGAGCGCATCAGTAATCAGCGCTCTGCTGCTCTCCATCCTCTCCGCCCAAAAACAGACCCGCTACGCTGAGAGTTCAAATAAATAATGTAATATATGTAGGAACTGGATCTTTTTTTGGGCTCCCCCTGGGTGTGTAAGTTGAGGGCTTCCAGGGGAGCCCGGCGCCCTTTCAGGGGAGCCGGGCTCCCTTTAGCTCCCCCGTAATTCGAACCCTGGGTTAGATGTTCCTGTCTGCTCAAAAAGTTCTGTTACTGATCCATTCTAAACAAATGTCAACTCATTCACACAAAGTAGATTTGTATTTCATTATCTGAAAGTATCTGATTAGTTAAAAAACTAAATGTGTTTAGTTTGAGTTTAAAACAGGAATGTCACTATTTCACTTTTCCTTTTTTTACAATATTGATGAGAAAGCAACTTGTGAATAAATGCATGTTAATATAGTAAGCATATGGAACGTATGGATGTGAATAAATCGTATGGCAGTAGCTCTTCGGTACTCTGGTGTAAAAGTAGCTAACGAACCATTGACAGCTCTCAGTCGTGAGGCGGGATCTACGGTTGTCTTTCAAAATGTCAGCACGCAATTGGATAACGCTAGGACCAATCAGAGTAACGAACAACGTGACGTAATCACAGCGACGGAAAAGCGGGAGGCATTAATGGCGTCTAACATCAATGATTTCTGTCGTTTTTGTATAAAAACATGTGAATATCAGGTGTACTGGGACATTGCACTACTTTGTTTGATAAAAATAAGAAGCCGCTAAGTATATCAGACAGACTTACGCACGTTGGAGTCTAAATAATCCAATGTTGATGACAAAGCCGTTTCAAACCAACGTGGTTCCCGAGTTGTCGCCATGTTGCTTGGGTTCGCAGCCGCAGCTCTGACGTCATCGGCTACTCCCGCTCTGTGATTGGCCCATGATATAGAGCGCTGTGATTGGCCCAACCAAAACTATAGCGAGCTGTGATTGGATAGACACAGCAGTGAGGATTCCTATGAAGTGTGCCTAGACCAAACTCTACAAAGCAAGAATTGGTCTAGTTCACTAGGCTAGGTTTTCATCTCAATGGGACCGCTCCTGGTTAAATAAAGAATCTGATGTGAGCATTCAGGTGAACGGGGACGATACAATACCGGTGTTTCCCCAGCAAACCTAACGTTTCAGTGAAAACAGTATCGATTGATCATAACAACACTGATGTGCTGCCTCTCCATCGATGGTTAAAGAGAAAACAGGCAGCAGAGAGGCTCTAGGTGTTATTGTTGAATCCACTATAATCTATCTCCTCCTGGCTTAAACGGATGGAAATAGCTGATATCCAGTCTTAAAAATGTGATTCTCATCATGATTAAAAAGAAAAACCACAGCTTTAGCACGGCTGTAACACTGGCTGTAGGTTTATATCCCAGTAGGTTTACGTTCTCATTCTCTGTGCCTGCAGTGAGTAACAGGTCTGGGTGAATGACAACCACAACTCTAAGAGACCATGAGAAATGCAAGAAGGAATGAACCGCTCAGGCAATTTCACAAAGCGTGCCACATGGGCTTATTAATATGGATAGATTTTTTGTGTCCCTTCTATAGAGCGTGTAAGGCTGTGGCACCAACGCTGAGCTCATTAGAAAGTCGGGTTTGTGAGGACACACAACGGGCTGGAGCTCAAACATGAGGCACAAATGTTCACAAAGCAGTGCCAGAATGTTTTATTTCCATTGCTGGAGGAGAACACAATCCAAGTTTCACTTTAGATGATGGTTTTCGGCTCGCTTCGTCATTCACTCGCACACATTCAGATGTTCTCCAGCGATTGACCTTCAGCTGCATATCTGCTCCTCCTCATTCTGTTGTCTTCTAAAAATAGACCCTCCCCCACATCTGTGAGCAGAGTTCTGCGACTGGCCCTGTGGGCACGGGCTTTGGTGAAAGGGTGCCAGAGAAGAGCCTAATAGACCTTTTTCACAAAAACCGGAAGTGCGCGATCGTTGGGAAAACTCCTTCCTAACTAGGTCAGATTTCAGTCAGCATGGATCGTGTCTGCACTAAAAACCTTCTACATTTGCCCAATATAAAATTCTAAATAGGTCGCAGAAGACCACAAAACACACAGCAATATGATACTGGAACGCAGAGCTGCTACCCATGAAAAATAAATAAATTACAGCGATATTACATTACAACATGATAATCTTATTGTTCTAACAATATAATTTTCATGTTCTTAGAATAAAAATTTCACTTTGAAACAATATAATATCATGTTCTAACAACAAACACATGCATAATATAGAATATAGAATATAAAATGTATGATAATTATATTGTACAACTGTGATAAACGTCTATGAACGTGAAATTTATATTGTTTGAACAATAACTGTTAACGTGGCATCGTGTTAATTTTATTTTGCGTGGGTGGCAGCTCTGAACTATGAGTTCAGCATCATTTACTTGTCATGAACACATAAAAGAACTTACATTATAGCAGAGTTAGCTTTGGAGAACGTACCTGCGGGGGCTAACGTAGCATTATCATGGTCCAGCCTTGTCGCCTACTTTACCTTTTCTAGCTCCTGGCTCTCCAACTCCTGTGCTGCACAAACTACCGTTTGTGTTACCGAACATGTAGACTCCTGGGGTGAAGTTATTCCAGGAGAATAGACATGGTACCGCATCCGAGTTAAGACGGCTAACACTTAGCCCCAGCACGTAAACATAGCCGTGAAGTGTCTGCTGCAGACGTATTTTCCCTTTAATTAACAAAATTGAGCCTCTCCTCACGCGTGATCGCCCTTAGACAGTTTTGTCTTACATCGGTAGATGTTGGAAACAAATGGAAATGGAGATAGAGCTGCTTGAGAGCATGAGGAAAACAGCCTGATACCCATAAGTAACGCTGCAATAAATCTTATTTTCTGCTGCACTGACGTATTTCCGGTTAAAAACCCCGGAAGCGTGAAAAAGGTCTATTAACTCGGTGAGAGGTAGAGAGCAGCGCAGGAAGAGCGGAGAGGGGGAGACAGGAAGAGGGTCTTCATGAGAAATGACAAAGACAGAGAGGGTAAAAAGATGGAGTTGTGTGAAGATGAACAAGAGGGGGGAGGATAATGAGAAGGAGGGGTCAGAGAGAAAAAACACATGAAAATAGGGTCTCTGGGGCAAGGATATGGTCGCGTAGCAGGCAGAGGAAGAGTGATGGAGAGGAGCTCTAATTAGACACAGAAGCAAAACCGCTTTCCTGCTCTGGAGGAGGAACTGAGAGAGATGGGTCAGCCGGCTGCAGTGGTGAGATATGAAAAGAAAATATGGATAGAGTGAACCGAGCGACTGCAATCTAGCCGAGTCAATTAGCCCACATCTATAAAACAAACTGCTCTTAATTGGCTCTGCCAGACTCTCACAGGCAAGAGAACTGGCTGCTTCCTGCAGGAAAGAGTTGAGATGAAAGATAACGGAAGAGGAAGTCACCCCAGCTCTCCTTATCCACGCTGCTCGAGCTTTCATTTGCATTTTATCTTCCACCACCTTCACAGTAAACACAGGCAAAAAACCCACTTCTATTACAGTCACGCTAGAAACGCTTTACCAAACACGGCATTCATGTTAACATAAACAGTGAGTGTTAGTGAACGAGCTGCTAGACGAAGGTCTGAAACGAGTCTTGAATCAGCATCAGTGCTCAGGTCATGTGTGGTCTGTCTGAAACAGGGGGGTTCATTTCACATATAAGGGTCTACCTGTAATATAGCGCCAACTCACCTGAGCTGCAGCTAGACTCCAGTAGACAAACAACCAATCAGAATCGTGTTCTATTGCCAAGTAAGTGAGAGTCTCACATTACTAGGAAGTTGCTTCTGTGGAATGGTGAACACACAAGGGAAGCAGGTGAAAGATAGGATGCATCAAAAAGGTTATGAATAATAAACATCAGAAACATAACCAGTGGCGGCTCGTCCATAGGGGGCGCTAGGGCGCCGCCCCACCAGTCTCACAGGAAGGAGAAGAAGAAGATAGGAATCACAAAATATATTTAAAAAAACATAAAAAGTAAACTAAACGATCTATACACACCATATGGACTAAGTGCTGTGTGTAATCTGTGTTTAATAATGTTTTTTTTTACTTTTAACACGGCCGAATCGTCGACGTACTTGTCGCGTGTCCTCTCGCGGGCGCAGCAATCTTTACCATTGACTTAATATGGGCTAACTGGCGCATGTGCAGTGGGTCCCCAGACCGTCCACAACGAGAAAGAATAGGAGAGCGGTTGGTCGCATCTTTTAGCGATCGTCGCCGCCTCACCGGGTGAATTCTGCTCAGACCAGGGGGAGGAGATCGCTGATTGGTCAGGTTGTTCACCCCGCCCAGAGGGGAAAACTTTCCACAGGCTGGCACAGTGTGGCTCCATCTGTGCCAATTTGTCACGGCAGCAACACACTACTTCCACTGAATATTTTTTTGTTGTCCAACCTTTTAGCCATCTTTGCTATAATTGTGAAATCATCAGTGACAAATAAAGTTAATTGCTTCAAAACCTGACGTAGCAAACGCTACTAGTAGGTTCCAATGTGTGAAACCTCAGCCAATCGAATTGCTTGTTGTTGAGTTTTTTTCAGCTGGCTGGCTTTCGTGTTAACCAATCACAGGGAGAGAATCCACGTAAACAGGAAAATGATGAATGCGGGCGGGCAAACTCTTATATAGTCTTTGGCAAAACAATGGCAGCAAACAGTCTGATCAGCTAAGCTTTTACGTTGGGATGTAGAATTTCACGAACCGAGTGGATTATTTTTACTACACCACACGGATTATGGCCATAACCTGCAGGTAAGCCTCATTTTAGCTTTTGGCTTCAGGAAATAGCATGCTGCCTCGTTAGCGGCTAGCACCGCTCCATACGGTTTGAACTAAGTGGAACTTCTTGTTTGTGAGTCTGGGCTTTAATCTAAACGCCGGCTGCTTCTGTGAATATCTTGCGTTGTGTCACTGTGTGTTTTTCTGGATACGTGTAGCGTCTATTTTACGGCCTCACGTTTATTTACAGCTTATGGGTGTTCTGTTTGTAGAAAGTGGATTCTATTGATTAGATTTAGCCTACTCCCCTTAAGCGTGTGTGCAGTTTGTGTAATATATGGGTGAATGGATGAATGTTTTTGTCAAAAACATGCTTAATATATTCNCTCCGCCTGTTCTCCAGGTCATTAGGCACCATTCTGGGTCTTTTTTCACCCGGTTCTGAGCTGCTGAACCCCGCCAGAAATATTTAAATTAATCTCCGCCTGTTCTCCAGGTCATTAGGCACCATTCTGGGTCTTTTTTCACCCGGTTCTGAGCTGCTGAACCCAGCCAGTAATATTTAAATTAATCTCCGACTGTTGTTCAGGTCATTAGGCACCATTCTGGGTCTTTTTTCACCAGTGGCGGCTCGTCCATAGGGGGCGCTAGGGCGCCGCCCCACCAGTCTCACAGGAAGGAGAAGAAGAAGATAGGAATCACAAAATATATTTAAAAAAACATAAAAAGTAAACTAAACGATCTATACACACCATATGGACTAAGTGCTGTGTGTAATCTGTGTTTAATAATGTTTTTTTTTACTTTTAACACGGCCGAATCGTCGACGTACTTGTCGCGTGTCCTCTCGCGGGCGCAGCAATCTTTACCATTGACTTAATATGGGCTAACTGGCGCATGTGCAGTGGGTCCCCAGACCGTCCACAACGAGAAAGAATAGGAGAGCGGTTGGTCGCATCTTTTAGCGATCGTCGCCGCCTCACCGGGTGAATTCTGCTCAGACCAGGGGGAGGAGATCGCTGATTGGTCAGGTTGTTCACCCCGCCCAGAGGGGAAAACTTTCCACAGGCTGGCACAGTGTGGCTCCATCTGTGCCAATTTGTCACGGCAGCAACACACTACTTCCACTGAATATTTTTTTGTTGTCCAACCTTTTAGCCATCTTTGCTATAATTGTGAAATCATCAGTGACAAATAAAGTTAATTGCTTCAAAACCTGACGTAGCAAACGCTACTAGTAGGTTCCAATGTGTGAAACCTCAGCCAATCGAATTGCTTGTTGTTGAGTTTTTTTCAGCTGGCTGGCTTTCGTGTTAACCAATCACAGGGAGAGAATCCACGTAAACAGGAAAATGATGAATGCGGGCGGGCAAACTCTTATATAGTCTTTGGCAAAACAATGGCAGCAAACAGTCTGATCAGCTAAGCTTTTACGTTGGGATGTAGAATTTCACGAACCGAGTGGATTATTTTTACTACACCACACGGATTATGGCCATAACCTGCAGGTAAGCCTCATTTTAGCTTTTGGCTTCAGGAAATAGCATGCTGCCTCGTTAGCGGCTAGCACCGCTCCATACGGTTTGAACTAAGTGGAACTTCTTGTTTGTGAGTCTGGGCTTTAATCTAAACGCCGGCTGCTTCTGTGAATATCTTGCGTTGTGTCACTGTGTGTTTTTCTGGATACGTGTAGCGTCTATTTTACGGCCTCACGTTTATTTACAGCTTATGGGTGTTCTGTTTGTAGAAAGTGGATTCTATTGATTAGATTTAGCCTACTCCCCTTAAGCGTGTGTGCAGTTTGTGTAATATATGGGTGAATGGATGAATGTTTTTGTCAAAAACATGCTTAATATATTCCAAAAGCTTTTGAACAACTTTGTTGCCGGAAGCGCTACTGTGACCGTCAGTTGTGTGACGCTGATGCTTAAGAATCAATGGTAATTTGGCGTCCCCTAGTGGTGATATGTGGTTAGCGCCCCACCCAAAAAAAAAGTCACCGGCCGCCACTGAACATAACACAGGTGAAACAATAAGAATCTGGTGCACAAGTTCATTTATGTCACTAATTCACCCTAAAGGGTGAAACTAATCTATGAGACTGACTCATTCCATATAAAACCAGACGGTTTTAGTCTTTATTAGTTATAACTGTGATGATTCTGGCTACAGCTGATGAATCCAGAACACCTGCAGAGGGTTCCTGAGCCTTTAGATCAGGGGTATTCAGTTCTGGTCCTGCAGGGCCGGTATCCAGCACGTTTTAGTTTTAACTCTGTTTCAACACCTGATTTCAATCAGCAGGTGATTAACAGGCTTCTGCCGAGCCTGATGAGCTGCTGCACAGGTGATCCAACCACTGAATCAAGTGTGTTGGAGCAGAGAAACCACTAAAACATGCTGGATACCAGCCCTCCAGGACCAGCATTGAATACCCCTGCTTTAGATGGTCTCTCAGTCTGAGCTGGATTACTGACATAACTGGACTTTTGTACCAGATTCTCATTTTTCCAGTTTCACCTGTTTATGTGCACCATGCTTCACATTTTTAAAGGGGTCCGCACCTATAACACCGTGGATATCTACATCCTATTATAGTCTTTTAGACCATTAAACTAAATTGTATTGGAAAAATAAATTTAAAAAGTTATTGTTTAATCCTTTATTGTGAAGGGCATATTTTCTCGCGAGATCACACGCGATATTTCGGCTGTCTCGGACGCGCGCGGGACTGAGGGGCGCATTGATTGGTGGAAGGAAGCAGGAAGCAGCTTCAGCGTCTCGCTCCAAAACAACAAAAGTTATAACTGAACCCGACCTGGCAGTGACCTACGGGATCTAACCGTGTATTTACGAGCCCGAGCCTCGCCTCGTGCGTAATGGCGCCCTCGCTTGTTGTTGAGTTGGGACAAAGCAAGCTCATCCAGGCATCGGCTCTTATGCTGTTGTGAAGATGGAATACACAAACCGATCGGAGTTTTGTCTCCCGTAACACGGATTATAACACGAGTCGTCAACGGTAAGACATCATTTATGCGTTTCACGTTATGAAATGAGCTTTGTTGTGCTTGTTGTGGTTCATATTTGTTTATATTCGGCCGTTGTGCCGACACATACGGCCAGAACTCAAGTTCTCGTGTTGGAGTGCGCGTGCTCGTGGGGTGCGTGTGAGCTGGTTTAAGAAGGCAAGATTAAACAAACGCGTCAAAGTTAAATATCAGCTTCTCAGCCAGTGAAAAATCATTAGGAAGCCATTATAGACGTGTTTTTAAGTGGAAAAGTGAAGATTTCAGGTGCTGACCCCTTTAAGATAGTTTCACCTTTATTTTGTTTAATTTCTGACCTGATAGTAAACAAGGAGTTAAATTAGTCAGAATAACATCAGCTGATATTTTGCTGTATTCTGTGATTCAAACAGTTGTGATGTTAAAGTAGGTCAGAGCGCTGCATAGAGCTGTTGGTTTTTACCTGAATTAATAAACTCAGTTTGATGAACATGGTTAACGTCACTAGCAGCAATATTTAACAAAACCAGTAAAGAGCGTTCACAGTGTCTATGATATTATCGGTTTATGTTTTTAGCAGATGCTTTAATCCAAAGCAACTTGCAGTTTTAACCTAACATGCACGTTTTATCTGAAGGAGGAAACCAGAGAATGTTGAGGAAACCCACACCTGCATAGGGAGAACATGCTAACGCCACAGGTGGGATTTGAACCTGCGACCTTGTTGCTGTGAGGCAACAGTGCTAGCAACTGCACCACCATACAGCTGTAATATTTACAGGAACAGAGTCTGTGATAACTGTCTCCCTAGACCAGGGGTCGGGAACCTGCGGCTCTGGAGCCGCATGCGGCTCTTTGAGCGACCCCTAGTGGCTCCTGGAGCTTCTTCACAAATGTATGAAAATGGATGGGGATATATTTTTTGTTTTAATATGGTTTCTGTAGGAGGACAAACATTCTTAACGTTTTCCAATGCTGTAAAAATGTGCATAATAAATATTAAATTTTAACATTTCTGTCAACGAAAATTTGCGTCATAGCCTGCGACACACGTTTCAGCGGGCGCCCATAGATATATGGCGGCGTGCCAGGCAGATGGATGTAAACAAACCAGCGGGTGCGTCAGGGCCGTGGATCCCAAAGGGAAAAAGAGAAAGATAGCTGATGAGAACAGAGGATTCAAGGAAGAATGGACCTAATTATTTGCTTTCATTGTCGACGCGGAAGGATTACCTGGAAAAACATCAACTTTTCAACGCTGTCGCTCGGACAAGGACCAATCAGCGGAGGTTTCATTGACTGACCAATGAGGGGACAGGATGCTTCTCAGTACATCTCCGGGTAAACATGGAGGAAAAGTTAATATTTGCCGTGTCTGATGTCCCAGAGCTTTACAAGACTTCACTTAACTCCAGCAAAACCTTGTGAGACTTCATATCTACCGCTGTTTCAACTCTGAACTGCTTCAATAACCCAAAATTCCCTCCAGTCTGACAGCCAATCAAAACAACGGAAGACTCGCTATTCACCCTGCTGGAACAGAGGCGCCGCTGGCTTTTGCCACATGTCGCCTCCCGTGTGTCAGGTTATAAAAGTAGATTTAAGAAGTGGATTACATCTCCCAACTCCACTACTGCTGCATGTTTTGTTGCAACCTGAGAGATAAAAGCAGGGAAAACTGTTCACGGATGGTGATTACATGAAGGATTCATTCATCAAAATATCAGAGCACCTATTTCAGACTTCAAAACCAAAACCGAGATAATCCAGAAAATTAAAGACGTTCCTCTCTCCACAAAGAGAAGGACCATTAAAACGACAGGAGACGTCACCAATCAGCAAATCGAAGACATTAATTCAGCTCCAGCGTCCTCAACTACCTGTGATGAGTCGTGTGATGTGATCGATATCAAACAGACAGCGCTGTTATGCAGGTATGTGAGCTGTGATGGGCTCAAGAAGAAATGATCAAATTAATACCACTGATTAATATTGTAATGGAAGTTAAAACGTAAAGCACCAAATATCTACAGCAGAGTCACGTGGTGTCGTTCTCTCCAGGATGTGCTGCAGGAAAATAAACATTTAATCATGAATGCTCATTAAGTATTTGTAGCCTACTTAGTCATTTTGATAATAGGCTAATATAGCTAATATACACTTACAACCTGTGTTGCCTTCATATAAGGCTTATATAAGGCTTTTTCATTTTTTGCGGCTCCAGACAGATTTGTTATTTGTTTTTTTGGTCCAATATGGCTCTTTGAACATTTTGGGTTGCCGACCCCTGCCCTAGACTGTGATCCTCTAAAGGCCCATTTCCATTATCGTGGTAATTTTACCGGACCTTCGCCGCATGCGCGTGTCTTAATTTCACCAAACCATCTCAAGAACCAGCCCAGTCCCTGAACAGGGGTAGGTACTCTGAAAGGCCCAGTAGAATCGCTGGGCGGGGCTTGTGATTAACTCACGCTGAAAAACACGGCACTTCTTCTGGTCTTTGAACACCGCATTTTACATCAAACAACAGCTCACCTGGTCCCTCGAGTGGATTAAACTGCCATACTTAGAATAAAAGCTCTAATGGATGCTTTTTGGCACTGATCAGTGACATCACTCACTGCCGACGCAGCCGCGACATGCTGACGTCTCAGCAAATTCCCAAAGGGCCGATTTTCTATGGAGACACAACAGCTGAGAGGACCGAGCCATCGTGTCTCCTGGTCACTCCTCTAGTGGAAACACGGCTTAAGCAAACTCAAATTCAGTATTTTAATCCCTTATGTAATCTACAAGTCTGTGCTGTAAAATAATTTAATTATGCAAACGTTGGAATGAGATTTTAAACGGTTCGGATCTTCATCTAGACGTCTGGTACAAAAATATAAAATACATCATGTAAAAGTATTTACCTTTTGATGAAATGGTGTATTTTTCTCTTACTACTCAATCAAAGCGGATTACCAGAGCAGAATTCATGAGTTCTCTCTGCTGTACGGTCTTGATAATGGAGGTAATTAGATTTCCTGGAACTGTAGGAAAACTACATTTAAGAGCCTGATGCGTTTGACAGGGTTAGATGCCTTTGAGCAAGGCTCTTAACCCCCGAGTGCTGCAGCACTCATCAGATCTGAATGTGATTAACTGGAGCTATATAAATGGGAACAAGGAAAATGCTCCATCGAGCTCCTCACCAAAAATGGCTTTTTAACAGCAGGTCAAAATATTTAAACGCATCTTCTGAAGCTGGATTAATCAAACGTGAAAAGAGTTTGAACATTTTTCTCATCTATGTTGTTTGGACATTTTTGTGAAATTGGCCATATGTCACCACACTCAGTGGGCCCCGGGTGAGCGGCCTGGCCCAGACTCAGTAACTAGTAAACAGGAGGAGCAAGTGGTCTAATTAACACATTAACGAGGCCAGCCGGGGTCTGACAGCTTCATCCCCATCTGCCACCATCAGCACACGAAGACATGCTGTGTGTGTGTGTGTGTGTGTGTGTGTGTGTGTGTGTGTGTGTGTGTGTGTGTGTGTGTGTGTGTGTGTGTGTGTGTGTGTGTGTGTGTGTGTGTGTGTGTAAGGGCCTGCCCCTCCTGTCTTTTCTTCGCGAGGCCGGGGTGACCCTCCTGATGCTCCCGTGTCACCGTGCTGAGACTCAGCCAGGTCGGACTTTGGTGGGGTTTCTGGGCCAGATCCGCTGGGTTGTGGTCTGGTCTGGTTGGGTTTGGGCCCACCAGTGTTTAACCCCCAGGGCAGACGTCATCATCATCATCATCTCACACGCTTTATCACCTCTAATTTCCAGAGAACCTGTTTGACCTGATCTGGTCATACATGAGCTAATTAGCACAGTTTATTTTGTATAAATCTCAGTAAAATCTGTTTAATGTGATTAGGCTGTTTACATTCTAACATCTAAAATAAACATGAAACCTTCAGGTCAGCAGTGCGTTGATCAGTTTGCAGCTTTAGAAGAATACCTCATGACCCACTGGGTGGATCTTTGAGCTGATGGTGACTCAGTCTGACAGAAAATGAGCTGAAAATCAGACCAAACAGCAGTAACGTCATCATTTCTCAGCACATAAAACATATACAACTCCTAAAAAATGAATGAAGGTGAATTCAGGGTGGATCTACGCAGTTAATAGTTTAACTCATTTTTTATAAACTGGGTTTTATCACACTGTAATGAGCTCCAGCGTTGTTGCCACCCTGTTGAGACCTTTTTTTTTCTAGATGCGCCCCTGAGGTGAATCCTGAAGTTTTATGGTGTAAGATCGCCATCAAAAAGGTGTGTGTAGGATTCTAAAATTTGTATTCATATATTAGTCTTTCAATAAGTGTTGTACACAAAACTCTCCTGTCATATTTGTGAGTCTGAAAATTGTGAAGGTTGGGATTTTTTTATGTGAGTATGAATCTAAAAGTTGTGAGTTAAAACTTTGTGAATACAACTCAAATTTCTTTGACTTTGAATTTTTTCTGGCTGTGAACACGAATTCAATTTGTGGATACGAATCCAGTCTGTGGGTTTGAGTTTAAACGTTCTGAAATGACGTCACTAGGATGAGCAATCGAACCCCGATTTCACCAAACACGTTCCAGTTTCTGACGAAAATAGACCGGGTGGAGCTGCCGGCTCAAGTGAAACGTCTCAGGTAAAGTGTACATCCAGTATTGATTTGTTTAAAAGTACTTTATCAAGTAGCATATCGTCATTAGATAAACTAACTTACAGCTATAGCTTGCACGCTTATGACAGGCTGGTGACGCTAAGTTAATGCTAGCGCTATTAGCATTAGGAGTTAGCATGTGCAAGAAAAGAAGCGTTTATTTTAAGACATTATTGATCAAAATAATAATAATAATAATAATTCATCAAATTTATATAGCGCTTTGTTAGGACACTCAAAGACGCTGCATGCACTCTCACATTCACACGCTGCTGATGATGGTAAGCTACTGAGTAGCCACAGCCGCCCTGGGGCGGTCTGACAGAAGCGAGGCTGCATTGTTGCGCCATCGGCCCCTCTGACCACCACCAACAGAGGCAATTCGGGTTAAGTGTCTTGCCCAAGGACACAACGACAGTGACAGACCGAGTGGGACGCGAACCCGCGACCTTCCGATTGCGGGGCGTCCACTTAACTCCTATGCCACCATCGCCCCAATAGGACTTTTATCAATATATAAGTTGCTAACCTCCCTCTTGGTCGTGTGCATTTTTTAACAAAGCTGTGGAGAAAGCAACTCGTGGCTAGTTGGTGGCTAACTTTGTTTATTACTTATGATGTTACAGTGTGCACAATATTATCTTCCCCTGCCGCAGACATTTTAGTTGTGGTGCTCATTTGTGTCACAATGACATCGTTGTTTGCGTAAGGAGTTTGCCGGTGTAACGCTAAGTTGGTACACTTTTAGAAATTCGATTGTGTGAATTAATTAGCCGGAAAAAAACACAGCATAGACCAGCATATGTTGTGTTTTGGTGCTGGTTTAGCTGTATGCTGGTCCAGTATGCTTGACCAGGATGGAATGCTGCTGCTCCAGCATCCCAGAGGATATGAGACATGAGATACACCTGATGTCTCATGATATGTCCCTCAGACTGGAGAATAGCTAGCTAACATGCTGAAGAGGACTGCTATGCAGAACTTTTTTCTGGTTCTACTCTTTCAGGAGCGTTGGTTCATTATCAATAGAAATGCAGTTTTTAGGTTAAAGAAAGGTTCTAAAAAATGTGAAGGAAGAAGTAAAGAGAAGAGTAGGAATAACACACGAGTAATTAAGAAAATAGAATTGACCTCCTTTGCAAAATGTTGTGTAGACTAATCTTCAAATTACATGTTTTTGTTTTGAAGGTTTCCCACAAAAGATGTGAGGAAGAAGTGTGAGGCTTCCTGCTTCTGATTTATTATGATTGGAACTGGGCTGTGTCAGACTGAGACTCAGAGATGGAGATTATTCCCTCTTCAGCTTCCTGGTTCTCCTTCAAACAGTAAGTGTATCATAAGTCCATCAGCATTCAGAAATGTACATATCCTTTTATCAATCACAAGGCAGAGTGTAATACTTATCCCCACATACCATGTCTTGATGTATTTTCTCAAAAATTTATATATTTAAATAAACTTAATAAGGATCATTTCTAGGTGCCCTAGAGTTTTCACAGCACCAGTGGGCCACTGATGTCCACTGAGAACCACAGGTGTGAAATATAATCAGTATATTATTGTCAAACATTATGCTTGTTTGTTTTAACCAAAAAAGTGCAGAACTACATCCAGAAGAGCCAAAGAGAGCCTGTCTGTGACCTCCCAGAGACTATAACCTCAGCCTGATGATGTGAGGATATAAACATATCAAATTACAGGTAAGGGGCCTAAACATCCCTCCAAACAAACCACCCATATGTACTGGTGCTGATGCGTTGGTGGGGGTATGCTTGTTGTGATACAAGATGCTGTTTTTCTTAGTTTTTGTCTCTTTATTTCCAAGATGCCCATCAGCGGACAGCATATAGATCTGTTTAGCTGTAGTTCTCGATCTCAGCCTGATGAATCTGCTGCTTATTTTACGTTACACATCATGACATGAAGACTGCAGCTTTCTAAAAGACTTGCTTCTCTCTCTAGAACAGGGGTTTCCAAATTAGGGGTCGGGACCCCCAAGGGGGTCCCCACAAAATTGCAGGGGGTCCCCACAATTTTGTCTTTGCCGAGGTTGTGAGGTTAGCAAGATTTTATTTGCAAAAATTACATTTATGAAATCCCAATAACACACCCTACAGTATAATCAGAACTCCATATAAAGTTATAACTGTATGTCTGTATAAAGTTTGTAAATGATCACATTTAATGTGTTTATGGGTGTAGGAGTTGGGGTTGGGGGTCCTGGCTTGTCTTGGACACGGGCAAGGGGGTCCTCAAAGAAAAAAATTTGGGAACCAATGCTCTAGAACATCCACCACATCTGGGAGCTCCATGAAAGCAGCAGCAGACGCCTGGTTCCAGCTGAAAGTGTTGACGTCTTTGGTGGGTTCTGATGTCAGAGAGAGGGATCCTCATGTCCTGAATACGTCTGGAGCCTGTGGAGCTCACTGAAGCAGACATTCTTTTGTGGAGTCTTGTGCATTTGAGAGTAAAACGTGTCGATCCCTGACTGAAAATGTATATGCAGATTAAACCTGTTGCACACAGTTTACTGTTATTGTGACCAATGACTTTTAATAAATAAATATATGAAAAATGTTTGGTTATTTGGTTTTGCACAGCTGACTCACACTTATTTTGTCATCTAATAAGGTTTTAACCAGAAACCGTTTTATTTAAATTAACATTTTAATCAATTAGTTACATTTTTATACTAGTTGTTTGGCTGGAAGCTCCATCTGCAGGGTTACAGATGCATGTATAGATCAGCTGTGTCATTCAGCTCCTTTTCAATCTGACAGCAGACAGACTGAAGATCATATGACTAAATCTTCAAAACAGTAATATCTCATGCTTTGTTAGAGAATGTAGATCTGAAGGTAGCAGGAGCAGAGCTCTGGACCACTGACACCTTTAAGTCTATTAGGATTACAGTATAGCATCCGCTAGCATGCAGAAAACAAAGTTCTCAGATTATAAACCACATCCTTACATTGATGAGTGGACTATATATTATATTTTTATACAATTATACTAATTTTTGCTAAGTATGTTCTGTAACTACATGTTTTCTACGTTGTTTGCAGTCTGGCTGCCCTGTAAAATATAAAACTGATAAATGTTCGTGCAGCTCCAAAAGTGAAATGCTTTCATACAATACTGTATTGTATGAAAGCATTTCACTTAATCAGTGTAGTAATCAAAACACATTATTGCCAATAATCACCAAAAAAAATCACTGTAGAAATTAGAAAAGGATCGCTTTAGCGTCCAGCTCATCCTGACTAGCAGCACTGAGCTGTTTGGAGCTATTCAGGGCTACATGAACGTGGTGTTTGATGAAATCGGGGTTCGATTGCTCATCCTAGTGACGTCATTTCAGTACGTTTCAACTCAAACCCACAGACTGGATTCGTATCCACAGCCAGAAAAAATTCAAAGTCAAAGAAATTTGAGTTGTATTCACAAAGCTTTAACACACAACTTTTAGATTCATACTCACATAAAAAAAATCCCAACCTTCACAATTTTCAGACTCACAAATATGACAGGAGAATTTTGTGCACAACACTTATTGAAAGACTAATATATGAATACAAATTTTAGAATCCTACACACACCTTTTTGACAGCGATCTTACACCATAAAGTTTTTCATATAGGAAGCATCTATCTAATGTAATGCAGCATGTTAACCCAGCAGCAGAGAGGGTTCACATGTGGTGAATGGTAACACATGCATCTGCTCAGTGCTAACTGAGCTTTCACTGCAGAACCTATAAATGTACAGATGAACTTTAGACCACTAGACATTTAGCTGCGGAGCACGTTGAATGATTTTTTCTCAGAATATAAGCAGAAGTAAAACATCAGAGTCTAACTGAGCTTTTATTTTACTATGTTTTACCATTCTACTCAACCAGATCGCCACTCTTTTATTTACTTTTGCAGACAGAATCCTCCTAATGTGAGCAGGAGTGGCAGGTTATTATTGCAGCTGCAGAGACAAACAGCTTTTCTGTGTTTCTGAGAGATTACAACGATTTAGCAGATACTTTTATCAATAGCTGCATAAAACCGATAAGTGTAGAAGAGTAGAGGGTGAATATGGTGTGGAAAGGGTATGCTGCAGGCGTTTTGAACAGAAAACGCTCCTTTTATAGACTGCACATAATAATCAAGCACTGTAAAGATCAGTCTGCAGAGGAAAAGAAAAGAGATTGATCTGTAAATCCATACTTGTGGGTGATAAACATGCTCCTTTGTTTATTGGTCATGCATGAACTGCTCACACGTGTGCACAAATGAGATGTATGTGATTTATGTCGGAAACTTAAATTGTGTGCCACACGTTGAGCTAGTAATATAAAACGGGAGTGTGCGGCAGAGGAGCTGACGCTCACCTCCACAGGTGAGGATTCTTTCAAAAGATGACTAACTCTAAAAATAGCTCTTTTATATAAAGACCTGAATCTAAACATACACGTGTTAATTATGAATATACATTTAAATGGTTTAATCTAAGGTTCTCAGTCATCCAGGTCATGGTAATCAAATTGTGTTTGAATGAAGGCAACTGGACTTCTTTGGTTTCTTGAAGACGTTTCGCTTCTCATCCGAGGAGCTTTGTCAATTCTGACTGGAATATGGGAGGGTGTGAACTGGACTGAAACTGTTTTAGAATTTGGTTCAAAGCTGCATTGTAGGTGCTGGAAAGGTGAAACCTGGGGCCTCCTCCTCTATTTAATGATGGTTTTTCTCGTTGGACATAGATAGCTTCCTTAACTCCTCTCAAACCATCTATCTTCTCTGTCCAGGATGTGGACTTTGTCATCTTCAAAGGTGTGTCCCTTGTCCTTCAGGTGTAGGTGCACTGCAGAGTCTCTCCTGTGTTCCATGCTCTTGTGTAGTTGTTGTTTAATTCAAGTCAATTCAGTTTTTTTCTATAGCGCCAAATCACGACAAGAGTCGTCTCAAGGCACTTCACAAAGTAAACATTCCAATACAGTTCAGTTCAATAAGCCAATCAGTAAAAAGGTTTCCTATATAAGGAACCCAGCAGATTGCATCAAGACACTGACTGTGTGTTGATACAATCCTCATACTAAGCAAGCATGTAGCGGCAGTGGGAAGGAAAACTCCCTTTCAACAGGAAGAAACCTCCAGAGGATCCTGGCTCAGTATGAGCAGCCATCCGCTACGGCTCACTGGGGATTGAGAAGCCAGAGCAGGCCCACACACACACACACACCCCACACCCACACACACACACACACACACACACCCACACACACACACACACCATATAGATCAAGTAGTGTTTCTATGGCTACACTGTGATTTCTTAGTAGAAGTTCTATTTAGTAAGAGAAACTTTATTGTCTTTATCTGAGTGAATCTATAATTAATTCAATAGGTGAACTAATAGTAGCACATTCTATGTTAAAGAAAGTAAGATGTAATATCAGGAGAGGGAGAATGTTCAGTGGTTGGCAGCAGTGTGCCAGCCGATGGCCCCCTCCATGAGGCCACCACAGCTCAGCAGAAGGCCAGTGTAGCTTCTTCTGGGGAGAAAAACACTTAGAGAGAAAATAAAGTTAACAGCTGAAATAACAGGAAATAATGCAATTAGAGAGTGGTGGTAGAAGAGAGTAGCAGAGTGTGGAAAGTGGTCAGTATGTCCTCCAGCAGTCTAAGCCTATAGCAGCATAACTACAGAGATAACTCAGGATAACCTAGCCTTTTAGATGGAGGCATGTGGGAGGCAGGGCCAGGGAGAAAAGTCTTTAACGACTGTAGTCCCCTCTGTACACTCCACCTCTCTCTGCTCCCCACTCGTCTAAACCTGGGCTAACATCAGAATCTAACCATAAGCCCTATCAAATAGAAAAGTTTTGAGCCTAGTCTTAAAAGTAGACAAGGTGTCTGCCTCACGCACTAATGCTGGGAGCTGGTTCCACAGTAGAGGAGCCTGATAGCTAAAAGATCTGCCTCCCATCCTACTTTTAGATATTCTAGGAACCACCAGTAAACCTGCAGTCTGAGAGCCAAGTGCTCTGTTAGGAACATATGGAACAATCAGATCACTGATGTATGATGGAGCTTGTTTATTAAGAGCTTTATATGTGAGAAGGAGGATCTTAAAATCTATTCTGAATTTAACAGGCAGCCAATGTAGGGAAGCTAAAACAGGAGAGATGTGGTCTCTCTTTTTAATTCTCATCAGAACTCTAGCTGCAGCATTTTGGACCAGCTGAAGACTTTTGACTACATTCTGTGGACCTCCTGATAGTAATGAATTACTGCAGTAATCCAACCTTGAGGTAAT
>SSNS01000684.1:123907-135324 GCA_006937985.1 Aphyosemion australe | reverse complement strand
GATGGTTGCTACTCCTCCTCCTCGCCCTGTACTACGAGCAATATGATGATTTAAATCATTAGAAGGAGTGGACTCATTTAAACTAACATAGTCCTCTTGCTGCAGCCAGGATTCTGTGAGACAAAACAGAGAAATCTGATTATCACAAATCAAATCATTAACTAATAAAGTCTTTGAAAAGATAGATCTAATGTTCAATAAACCACATTTAATTGTTCTAGTTTTCTGTTCAGTAGAGTTTGTTTTTATTTTTATGAGATTTTCATGATTTGCTCTATTAAGCCTGATCTTTAATCTGTTTGATTCTGGCCGTGGGCAGGACACTGTCTGGATGGGGTAGTGGGTGGGTAACAGTACAGAAGCTGCAGAGGGGAGGGTTAAACTACCACTCTGCTTCCTGGTCTGGACCCTGGGTTAGTTTCCCCTATGTAAGGATTAGCAAAAGTGCTAATCTTTACATAGGGGAAACCTCCTGACGAGGTAGGGAGGAGCGGTATTCACAGGTAGTTTCTGCTCGTTGAGCAACAACAGACAACTACAGTTTATAAGATCGACCCTCCCATATTCCAGTCAGAATTGACAAAGCTCCTCAGATGAGAAGCAAAACATCTTCAAGAAACCAAAGAAGTCCAGTTGCTTTCATTCAAACACAATTTGATTATGTAAATTCATGCTATCTTAGAACAAACGTGTTCTACCAGAATAAGAGCCTGCTGAAGAGTTCCTCTACACGCCTCAGAGTCGGTGTAAACATCATTCCTTCATAGGGAGGGAGGAACCAGACAGGAATATTAATAATCTGCTGTTAAAACAGAATCTTTCCGTGGAAGGTACTCCTATGATGGGGCATCTCTTAAACCTGCTTTTATTTTGGTAGGCAGTAAACTTTAGATGACCCTTCACAATTTTAAACTTGGTTTAAATAGATTATTTATTTTAGTTTTAGAGCTACAATAATAATAACTGCACAAAAATAAAGTTGACAGGAAGACTTCACACCTGATTGGCTTGATCACATTGATCATATTTTTATGTTCAGCACTTTGGGCAACATCGTTGCATTTAAAGTGCTATACAAATAAATTTGATGATGATGATCACAATTCAGCACCAGGAATCGTTCATTGTGGATATTTTGGTGTCTAAAAACCAAAGTCAAAGGCATTTTCTCACAGCTATTGTGCCTTTGGCGGCGCTCCGCAGTATCCATCTCACGAGCATGTTGTCTCCAGTGGCACGGCAGTGTTTCATATCCAATTTATTTGATTTCTTTCTGAAGAAGCAGAAGGTGCAGCCTCCTCCCCTTCAGCAGTCAAAAGTGGGGCATGTAGCCTTTTCACGCAGTGCACAGACCATGCACAGTTCTCATTCATCAGCTGATGTATTTGCATTTTCATTTAGCTGTCAGCATCTCGCACGGCGATTCCAAAAGCAGCACCAGCTCTGTGCGTGACCCTTAATTGCAATCATTACATAACGCAAGCAACCCGCCTGCTCAATTGTACATTGGATTTAATTATGTGAAGCGAGTTAAAAGCATTACTCAGCAGTGTAATAGAGCAGACGCTGGAGCTGTTTGTTCTGAAACTGAATAAATTGATGGGAATTACTCACAGTTGTTGTGCTTTTGCACGGTTAAAGAACTCATCTCAACAGTTATTTGGGAAATGGAGATGCATTTGATCACAGTTTTGATTAGGCGGTAATTCTGTAAGATAAGCCTAATGATTCTCCAGTTTTCCTACCACACGAGGCTAAATGCCTCACATATGAACATGAACCAAATATTTACTTTTGAGGATGGGAAATAAATACTAAAATCCTGAGATATACAGAACAGATTCTGAGTCTCATATTCATCAGATGCACACAGTCTCAGTTCTGCATATTCATATGCATGCAGACACATTCTCTGTTTCAAATGGATTCAGCTGGTGCGTGTGTGTGATATGTGTGTGTGTGTGTGTGTGTGTGTGTGTGTGTGAGCAGCCACCGACAAAGAGGCAGCCTGATGCAGGCGGATGAAAAAAAGCAATTATTCTGTGCAGGGCTCTGTACCTGGGGTTATAGCCTCGCCTTCAGAGTAAATAAGTCACTGTGAGCGTGTGTGTGCTCACGCTGCAGATGTAAGGGTGGCACACGCACACACACACACACACACACACACACACACACACACACACGCATGCATACTCTCAAGAGTTGGCAGAAACACACAAATTCAATCTTGCATCTTGCTGCAAATGTAGATCACACAAATCTACGCCCTCTCAGACGCACTCACTCCCCATCCTTCTTCCTGTCACACAGATAGCCGTGGCGCTCCAGTAATGAAGCTCCGTGTGCTGCATTCACACTTGACCACTGAGCCAATAACACAAAGAAGATACCCCACCCCACCTCCTACCCCGCACTTCTTCTCTTCAATTCCTGTTCTGCCTTTCCCCATGCCTTCATTTTGTGCCTCATATTTTCCTCCCTTGCTCCTGCTTCCCTAGCTCTGATAAGAAACCATCCTGTCTGTGCCACGGAGGCAGTGAGGACAGCCTGGCTTCAGCATTAAGGAGGGTGCATGAGGACAGAAGGGGTGTCTCCCTTTTGTCTCAGAGACACAGAGAAGAAGAAGTGATTGTGTGCTTGTCTTTTTGCAGCTGGAATCTAAATCTGATTATCCTGTTTAAAGGGTTTCTTCATTATGGGTCCTGATTTATTAGCCAGGGTTCCCCCTCAATTCATCAGAGTAGAGTATGAGCTCAGGGCTGTGGCCAGCAGGGCCGCTGCCTCGTCTTTTAGCCCTTCTTCTCCTACTTTCAGATTCATGAATAAACCCATCTAAACTTCAGTACAGCCGTCATGAGGTCTGATTAAATGACCACTACAAAACTGCTAATCCTTAGAGACCATAAGGGGGTCAGGTCTTTGATCAGTTGGTGAAAAAGAACAATAGAGATTTGAGCAGGTAAAGAGGGACAACAAAACAGGCCCTGTCCACACGTAGCGGGGTCTCACCCAGAACGAAGACCTTTTTCTACGATTCGGCCTGTCATCCACACCAAAACGCAGATTTATGCAACAAAAACAGATCTTTTTTAAATCTCCAGCCAAAGTGAAGATTTGCGTTTTCAGCTTATCTGTGTGGACAGAAATAACCGGAGTTCTAGTTTTCTCATCCTGGCTGCTGATTACAGCAGCTAAGCTTGTGCGTGTTGAAGGACTTCTCAGAGATGTATAAGTAGTTTCGTCCTCATGAGTTTTCCTTAACCTTCATGGAGTAGATGAGTGAAGACGAATCACAGAAGTGTTTTGAAACGTCATTTTGCTGGTTTGAGTACTTGGAGTGGACATGAAGACCGTCTAGTGGTGGAGGGTTCTCACTCCATGCTTCCTTTCTCATCTTCATAGATACGCATGTTGGTCAACACAATACTATTGGAAAGTAAGGTGTGTGTCTGTGTGTGTGTGTGCGCGCGTGTGTGTCTGTGTGTGTGTGTGTCTGTGTGCATGTCTGCGTGTGTGTCTGTGTGTGTGCGCGTGTGTGTGTGTGTGTGAGGGTGTGTGTGTGCGCGCGTGTGTGTCTGTGTGTGTGCGCGTCTGTGTGTGTGTGTGAGGGTGTGTGTGTGAGGTTGTGTGTGTGTGTGTGTGTGTGTGTGTGAGGGTGTGTGTGTGTGTGTGTGTGTGTGTGTGTGTGTGTGTGTGCGCGCGTGTGTGTCTGTGTGTGTGTGTGTCTGTGTGCATGTCTGCGTGTGTGTCTGTGTGTGTGCGCGTGTGTGTCTGTGTGTGAGGGTGTGTGTGTGTGTGTGAGGGTGTGTGTGTGCGCGCGTGTGTGTCTGTGTGTGTGCGCGTCTGGTGTGTGTGTGAGGGTGTGGGTGTGTGTGTGTGTGTGTGTGTGTGTGTGTGTGTGAGGGTGTGTGTGTGTGTGTGGTGTGTGTGTGTGTGTGTGTGTTTGTGTGAGGGTGTGTGTGTGTGTGTGAGGGTGTGTGTGTGTGTGTGTGTGTGTGTGTGTGTGTGTGTGTGTGTGTGTGTGTGTGAGGGTGTGTGTGTGTGTGAGGGTGTGTGTGTGAGAGGGTGTGTGTGTGTGTGTGTGTGTGTGTGTAATGATCTTTAGGGCATACATGGCAACTTAATTTTCTGACTAATTTTATTTTCTGCTTTACTGTTTCCTTTACTTCAGGAGTCATCACCTGAAATTTTCACTTTTCCACTTGAACAAATGTCTATAATGGCTTCCTAATGATTTTTCACAGGCTGAGAAGCCGATATTTAACATTGAAGTGTTTGTTTACTCTTGCCTTCTTCAACCAGCTCACATGCACCCCACGAGCATGCGCACTCCAAAACGAGAGCTTGAGCTCTGGCCTATATGTCGTCACAAAGGCCAGATATAACCAAATATGAGGCCAGCAGCGAACAAACCAGCACAACAAAGCTCATTTCATAACGTGAAACACATAAATTATGTCTTACCGTTGACGACTCATGTTATAATTCGTGTTATGGGAAACAAAACTCCACTCGGTTTGTGTATTCCAACATCACAAGAGCCGATACCTGGCTGTTAGCTTGCTTTGTCCCAACTCAACAACATGCGAGGGCGCCATTACGCACCAGGCGAGGCTCGGGCTCGTAAATATACGGTTAGATCCCGTAGGTCACTGCCAGGTTGGGTTCATTTATAACTTTTGTTGTTTTGGAGCCGCTTCCTTCCACCAATCAACACGCCCCTCAGTCCCACGCGTGTCCGACACAGCCGAAATATCTCGTGAGAAAATATGCCCTTTACAAAAAAGGATCAGAAAAGCACATTTTTAATTTATTTTTCCAATACAATTTATTTTAATGGTCTAAAAGACTAGAATGAGACGTAGACATCCACGGTGTTAGAGGTGATGTCTCCTTTAAAACCAGCAGCTAGATATTAGCGGTTTTTCTTGGTCTGTTGATGTTTTGTTGCGTTAAGCAGCAAAATAAGCCCAGTTTTTGTGCTGGAGCAGGGAAACAACTAAAACATGATGGATATGGAATATCGAGGACCAAGGCTAGAGAGCTGGTGTAAAAAATAGGCCTCATTGTTTTTACTTCAATAGCTGGTGGGCCGGTCTCGGCTCAAAATGCCCGGGCTGATTTCTTGTCCCAGTCCAGCCCTGCTGCTCAATAACATCAGAGAAGGAGAACCAGCCGGCTGCTACCACTTCAACTTTAGGACAAACTACCAGAGTCCCAAAAAGAAAAACACCATTTGAAGTCACGGACAACAGAAGACCTAGAAAACGGAGACTGGTGTTCAGCGCTATCTCGTTTCCTTTGGTGATGTGGGTTCTGGTTCCTGCAGAAGCATCTCAGGGAAGATACCGGGGGTGGGCTTGTTCTGTAGATTCTCTATAGCAGCTTTCCAAACAAGCCGTGGAACATCTCTGCTGTCTGATTTGGATCGAGTCAGGTTGTTTTATTTTCTGCAGCAGCAACAAACTCTGCTTTTGTCATGTTTTAAATAGAGATGCACCGATCAGGATTTTGAGGGCCGATCACCGATCACCAAAAGCAGTATCTGCCGATCCCGATATTACCGATCACAGCGTCAAATTCATAAATTCTTCAATATTGTTTTCTCATATACGCAACATTGCCATTGTATTATTAGTATAAAAAGTAGGAGATGAGAAAGTATCATTGTTCCACTGTTTTATTGCAGGCTGAGGCCAT
Organism: Aphyosemion australe; assembly: GCA_006937985.1. Classification (NCBI taxonomy): domain Eukaryota; kingdom Metazoa; phylum Chordata; class Actinopteri; order Cyprinodontiformes; family Nothobranchiidae; genus Aphyosemion; species Aphyosemion australe. Next base: position 129,624 of record SSNS01000684.1, on the reverse strand, counting down.
GTGCAATATTTAACACTCTACAGACTCTTGGAGACAACTTAGACTCAGCTTAAGTGTAGCTTAAATAGTGCATGAAAGCAAAAAAAACATCGAATTTGTGTGTTGTGAGATTTTTTTATTATTAAATTATTATTATTATTATTATCATCATCATCATCACCATCATAACAGTTGCCGTAATGATATAAGAGTAATGTTATGTGTTAGTTTTATTTTGAAGGGCAGTTCAGCTGCTAGAAAATGTTGCTGTTTCCGGTTCCAGGTCAGCGGCTGTTATGTTATGCTAAGAAAAGCCGCCCAGTTCTGAACTGTTCTGTGGATAAATGGAGAAGTTGTAAGCCGTGGGTTGAGGCCGACAGTAGCCTGAATAAAAGACCCCTAAACGAGTAACCTGAGAGAGTCAGAGTCGTTACGTTAATAGCTTTATTTATTTATTTCCCGTAGCGGACGCTAGCGAGCAGAACCCGGCGTTGTCCACCACAGAGAAAGGTTGCTCGTCCACATGATGACTTTAATTACTTTTCAGGTTACACCCCCGTCAATGTGTGTGCGTGACTCCACAGTCAAGCTGACAGAGAAGTATAAATTAGGCTTTAGTTAACTATTTTTCAGACGGTCACGCTCATACAGACGAGTGGTTAGTGCAGCTGTGTCTGACTGCTGCCGCTCCGACTCCGAGTGTCTTTTCATTTCTACAGGGAGACAGGAAATCTCACCTCACTCCCCCAGAGTTTGCTCTTTCAAAGTCTTAATAAATTCGCTGTGTTAACGCTTTTTGAAGAGCTTCCCCCGCTCGTTTACATCACTCTCACAGAGTAAAAGTTAGTTTTACATATTTGCCGCTGTGCGCATGCGGGCGAGGGAGGCGTGAAGCTGCAGCTACACACAGGTTCTCTGTCGGCCGCAAAATATGAGTGACAGGTGATCGGCTGGTATGATCGGCTCTGAAAGGCTCTGAAAGGAGTTGCCGATCACGTGTTTTTTCACAAATATCGGCCGATTACGAGCAGTTACCGATCAATCGGTGCATCCCTAGTTTTAAATGTGATTTTTTTGTCAACGTTTCCTAATGAGCTCTTTCAAAGTGTTGAAAACAATCAGACCTAGGAACCAGACTTTGTTTTAGTTTGGTCTGAAACCATTTTACTCCCGTTTGCTGCCTGGTTTGGGTCAAGCAACAGAACATTTTTGTCTGGAATCTGGATCACCCGCTTTGACACATTTGAAGTGATTTTTTACTTTTGGTTTAGAAAAACTGAGTAAAATTGGGTGGCTGGCTGAATGGAGGAAAATAGAACATCTACTGCTTATTGTTGGAACCAATGAGAGGTCCGTCTCTGCTACCAACAAAACAACCAACTGGTCTGAGACCAGTCCTCATATCAGTGACAAACATCTTAACGTTCCCCAGCGGCGTCTGAATGAACCAAAGTGGAAACAACACATGCCAACTGTCAGACAGCAGGCTGGAGCCACGACGGCCTGAGTGGAACAAATATGAGTCCCTCTAATAAACAAAGCCATCGGCGACAGTCACACACACAATTATGAGGTAATTACATGAAATAACAGATTTTCTCTCCCCACTTTCTGAATTGTCTCACATGGATACCCCCACACATTACAACCAGCTTCATCAGCACCTCCCTTCCCGTGCTACCGTTACCCCCTAAACACATACACGAGTCCTCACATGACACGCGGATAAACAGATGCACAAGTACACACAACGTGCACAGATTAATGTGAAAGGTTATTCGTGTGAATGTGCGCTCGCTGACTCCATCACACACTCTTCCCCTGCCCTCCCAGAGCTCGTCTTAATTAGCCGCCAAGTCGTCTCATGGCAACACACTCGTCAATCTCCCCCCTCCTAGGCTCGCACTAATTAACCCATCTAAATGGGAACGTGTAGCAAAATGGCACAAAGGCTCTGGTGGTGAAAACCCTCCTCCGGATTTGTCACCAGATGTTTTTTCTTGTTATTCTTCATTTACTCTCTACCTCCTTGTTTATTTTCTAGGGTTTCTGGTTGGAGTTATCAGGCTGAACACACTCCTCATTTGGTCAGCTGGCATGCCACCTTGCCCCTGAGCCCACACGGTTCACTGGAGAGAGCACTGGCGCTCGTTTTGCCACGTGGTCATCATTAGAGGCAGCTCTGCAGGGAGGGAGGCCTCGCTCTAAACATTTACATCAGAGCAACAGGGGAAGTGTCAACCACAGAGGAGGGGGAGAGAAGGCAGCGCAGAGAGGTGCAGGCGGCAAAGCTCGGCTTTTTTAAAATGTGCAAAATTACCGTTCGACAAGTCAGGGGTACGTCTCAGAATCAAACTGGGCCAACTGCAAAAATGAAATCTTATTTCCATAAAATGAAATGTGACTAAATCTGTTTCTGAAGCCATATTGCCTCCAGCAAGAGCAGCCACGTTGTTCTGAGTAAATCACTTAGGAGGAAAACGGGGTTTTAAAGGTGAACAGAGAAATGTGGGCGGAGCCACACTCAACCATCAGAGGAGTCTGGCGTATTTAAAGGCTTCTTGGTGAAGATGGACTTAGGGAATAAATGATGTTTGGGGGTTCGGGGAGCAGATTCACCACTTCATTTGATTTCACTCATGATAAGTCAACCCTTGTAGCACATCAATCTTGGATTGGCTGAACCTGCGGTAAGGCATTTGCATCACTTCCTGTTTCAGTGTTGCACTCAGTGTAGCTGTTCGGTGTTTGTGGCTTGCTAAAATTGGTTTGATTTCTCTGTACTGAGACATTTTTGAGTTCTTGTAGTACATAAGCACTCGAAAACACACATTTTCTGTTGTTGCACCTAGCGTTTAGGGAACCCTTTGAGTTCGCACGCAGTTTTATTTAGTGTTGAAAGGTTGTTTGCCTAGTTAGCTTAGCCTCGGCGCGGCTATGGCTACTTCTGTCTCTCCCTCTCCGTCTCCTATCTCTTGCTCTGTGTGTCAGATGTTTAGTTACTCCTCTGCCTCCTTTAGTGATAATGGTACGTGTAATAAATGTAGCATTTTTGTAGCTTTGGAGGCGAGGGTGTCGGAATTGGAGGGCCGGCTCTGCGCTGTTGAAAAACCTGTAGATAGCCGTAGCTACTTAGCTAGCGCGGGGCTAACTAGAACAGAACCACCCCATAGCGGTCCTCCAGTAGAACCCGAGCAGCCGGGACCTCAGGCCGGCTGGGTGACTGTACGTAAGAAGCATAGAACCCAGCCCGTGGGACACCACCAACCCGTCCACGTTTCAAACAGATTTTCCCCACTCGGTGACGCACCCACTGAGAAGCCGACTCTGGTTATAGGTAGCTCCATAGTCAGAAACGTGGCATTAGAGACTCCAGCAACCATAGTCAAATGTTTGCCAGGGGCCAGAGCGGGCGACATTAAATCCTACCTGAAACTGCTGGCTAAGGATAAGCGTAAATACAGTAAGATTGTTATTCACGCTGGCGGTAATGACACCCGGTTACGCCAGTCGGAGGTCACTAAAATCAATGTTGCTTCGGTGTGTAAGTTTGCCAAAACAATGTCGGACTCCGTAATTTTCTCTGGCCCCCTGCCTGATCGAACCAGTGAAGACATGTTTAGCCGCATGCTGTCCTTCAACCGCTGGTTGTCTAGGTGGTGTCCCGAAAACAACGTGGGCTACATTGATAATTGGAAAACATTTTGGGGAAAACCTGGTCTGATCCGAAGAGACGGCATCCATCCCACTTTGGATGGTGCAGCTCTTCTTTCTAGGAATATGGCCAATTTTATTAGTCCTCCCTGACAACCCAGGGTCCAGACCAGGAAGCAGAGTCGTAGTTTAACCCTCCCCTCTGCAGCTTCTGTACNTGGCCACTATTTTCTCAAGGACTTTAGATAAAAATGGGAGATTAGATATTGGTCTATAATTCATTAGGTCATCTGGATCCAGAGAAGGTTTCTTAAGTAGAGGTTTAATTACAGCAACCTTAAACTCCTGCGGTACGTATCCATTTACTAAGGATAGGTTAATTATATCTAAAATGGGGGCAGTAACCAAAGGAAATGCTTCTTTAAATAATTTGGTTGGGATTGGGTCTAAAATACAAGTTGAAGGTTTAGATGAAGCTAATATTTTTGATAACTCTGAAAGCTCAACTGCATCAAAACAGTTCAAACACAGATGAGGTTCTACAGTTACCTCTGATGCTGCCTCACTTACTGAGGAAGAAGAAGTCGTGTTGGGGAGGATGCTGATGATTTTGTTTCTAATAGAAACTATTTTATTAGTGAAGAATTCCATAAAGTCGTTGCTGCTGAAGGCTAAGGGAATAGCTGGCTCAGAGCTTTGGTTCTGTGTAAGTTTAGCAACTGTACTGAAAAGAAATTTAGGATTATTCTTATTCTCCTCAATTAGTGACGAATAATATGCAGTTGAGGTGGCTCGGGCATCTGATTAGGATGCCTCCTGGACGCCTCCCTGGTGAGGTTTTCCGGGCACGTCCAACCGGGAGGAGACCCAAAGGAAGACCCAGGACACGCTGGAGAGATTATGTCTCTCGGCTGGCCTGGGAACGCCTTGGGATTCCCCCGGAGGAGCTGGCCCAAGTGGCTGGGGAGAGGGAGGTCTGGGCTTCCCTCCTTAGGCTGCTGCCCCCGCGACCCGACTCCGGATAAGCGGGAGAAAATGGATGGATGGATGGATAATATGCAGTTCTAGCTTGTCGAAGCTTATTTTTATAAAGCACTAGACTATTTTTCCAGGATAAGTAGAACTCTTCCCGGTGTGTAGAGCGCCATGTTCTCTCCAGTTTTCTAGAGGTTTGTTTTAAAGTACGCAGTTCAGAATTAAACCAGGGAGCCAACTTCCTGTGCTTAATGACCTTTTTTTTTTAAGGGGCAACATTGTCTAATGCCACACGTAAAGAGGAAGTAACACTATGAACTAGACCGTCAATTTGTGAAGGGCTAGATATGAAATAGTTGCCCTCTGCTAAGTTCCTCTGAGATTCTGAAGACAGTAAAGATGGAACAGCTGCTTTAAAGTTTGCTACAGCGTTATCAGATAAAGATCGACTATAGTGGAATTTACTTTCATGTCTGGAGAGCTCGGTTATAATAAACTCAAAAGTTATCATAAAATAGTCCGACAAGACAGGATTGTGTGGAAATACTGTTATCTCCTCACACTCTATACCATATGTCAGCACAAGGTCTAATGTATGATGACAGGAGTGGGTGGAGCTATGGATTCTTTGAGTAAAACCAATTGAGTCTAAGATATTACTAAAGGCTACGTTGAGAGGATCACTTTCAAAGTCAACATGAATGTTAAAATCCCCCGCCACAATGACCTTATCAGTATTTAACACCAGATCAGACAAGAAATCTGAGATCTGATCCAAAAATTGAGAGTAGGGGCCTGGTGGACGATACAAGACTACAAACAAAAGTGGTTTTAGAGCTTTGCAATCCGGATTAGGCAAACTAAGAATTAGATGTTCAAAAGAACTGTAGCTATTAATTGGTAGGGGACTGATTAATAAATCTGAATGAATGATGGTTGCTACTCCTCCTCCTCGCCCTGTACTACGAGCAATATGATGATTTAAATCATTAGAAGGAGTGGACTCATTTAAACTAACATAGTCCTCTTGCTGCAGCCAGGATTCTGTGAGACAAAACAGAGAAATCTGATTATCACAAATCAAATCATTAACTAATAAAGTCTTTGAA
>SSNS01000684.1:93701-109643 GCA_006937985.1 Aphyosemion australe | reverse complement strand
GAACCGTAGCGCTCACTGATTGGTCGATTCTGTTCCCCGCCCTCGCCCCCTCCTCACCCCGCTCCGCTCTCACCTCTGATAGGCTCAGCTGCTTTTTGAAACAAACACAGCGCAACAAGTGTTTCAAAAGACAGCCGTGTGAGAGGAGAGTTGTACACTTGTGAAATTAAAGCTGAGCATGTGCAGAAACAGATCTGTACACTTGTGTTCATAGAGTTGTAGCTGAAAAATGCTACACACAACTTTATTTTATTTCACATGCATGTGAGTTTTTATTACAAGTACATATTTTTCTTTACAAGTTTACAGGTGTTATTGTGCAGCTTCTCACATTGTACTGCACACACACACACACCTCAAATGTTCAAGCTCACATTTTACTGCACACACACTCACATCCAATCTTCAAGCTCACATGACATTGTACAGACACACAACAGAGCTACAAGCTCGTCCATTTTGACACATATTGATCGTGAGACATGTTTCAAAAATCAGACGTGTGAGAAGAGAGCTGTGCACTTGTAAGAGAAGAACTGAGCATGCGCAGAAACAACTCTGTAAACTTGTGTTCACAGAGTTGTAGTTGAAAATGTTACACACAACTTTATTTTATTTCACATGCATGTGAATTTTTCTTACAAGTACACATTTATCTTTACAGGTTTACGCAGGTTGGTGTGCAGCTTCTCACATTCTACAGCACACACACACGCACACAATTTTCAAGCTCACATCACGTTGTACAAATACACACAACAGATCTACAAGTTCGGCCATTTTGAAACATAATGATCTTCATAGCTTTCAGAGTTATCAAAAATATTAGCTTCATCTAAACCTTCAACTTGTATTTTAGACCCAATCCCAACCAAATTATTTGAAGAAACATTTCCTTCGTTTACTGCCCCCATTTTAGATAGAATTAACCTATCCTTAGTAAATAGATATGTACCGCAGGAGTTTAAGGTTGCTGTAATTAAACCTCTACTTAAGAAACCTTCTCTGGATCCAGATGACCTCATGAATTATAGACCAATATCTAATCTCCCATTTTTATCTAAAGTCCTTGAGAAAATAGTGGCCAATGGAGTATGTGAGCATCTAAACACTAATGATCTGTTTAAGGAATTTCAGTCAGGTTTTAGAGAGTATCACATCACTGAAACCGCATTAGTGAAAGTTACAAATGATATTCTCACGGCCTCAGATAAGAATCTTGTGTCTGTTCTGGTCTTGTTGGACCTCAGTGCTGCTTTTGACACAGTCGATCACAATATTCTCTTAGAAAGGCTTGAACATGTTGTAGGGATCAAAGGAACAGCGCTAGGCTGGTTTAAATCTTATTTATCTGACAGATTTCAGTTTGTTCATGTACATGAGAAATCTTCTTCATACTCTAGAGTTACTTGTGGAGTACCACAGGGTTCAGTACTTGGACCAATTCTTTTCACTATATATATGCTTCCAATTGGTAAAATCATTAGACAACATGGGATAAACTTCCACTGTTATGCTGATGATACTCAGTTATATTTATCCATAAACCCTGATGAACCTAATCAGTTAGGTAGACTACAGGCTTGTCTTGAAGACATAAAAATCTGGATGACTCTAAACTTTCTGCTGTTAAATCCAGACAAGACTGAAGTTATCATCTTTGGACCAGAACCTCAGAAAAGGAAACTGCTTAGTCAATCACCTAATCTAAACGGTATTAATTTAGCCTCCGAGAACAAAGTAAAGAACCTCGGTGTAATCTTTGACCAGGACATGTCATTCAAATCCCACGTTAAACAGGTTTGTAGGATTTCCTTTTTCCACCTTCGGAATATTGCTAAGATTAGAAGCATCCTTTCCAGGAGTGATGCTGAAAAACTGGTTCATGCATTTATTACCTCAAGGTTGGATTACTGCAGTAATTCATTACTATCAGGAGGTCCACAGAATGTAGTCAAAAGTCTTCAGCTGGTCCAAAATGCTGCAGCTAGAGTTCTGATGAGAATTAAAAAGAGAGACCACATCTCTCCTGTTTTAGCTTCCCTACATTGGCTGCCTGTTAAATTCAGAATAGATTTTAAGATCCTCCTTCTCACATATAAAGCTCTTAATAATCAAGCTCCATCATACATCAGTGATCTGATTGTTCCATATGTTCCTAACAGAGCACTTGGCTCTCAGACTGCAGGTTTACTGGTGGTTCCTAGAATATCTAAAAGTAGGATGGGAGGCAGATCTTTTAGCTATCAGGCTCCTCTCCTGTAGAACCAGCTCCCAGCTTTAGTCCGTGAGGCAGACACCTTGTCTACTTTTAAGACTAGGCTCAAAACTTTTCTATTTGATAGGGCTGATGGTTAAATTCTGATGTTAGCCCAGGTTTAGACGAGTGGGGAGCAGAGGGAGGTGCAGTGTACAGCGGGGACTACAGTCGTTAAAGACTTTTCTCCCTGGCCCTGCCTCCCACATGCCTCCATCTAAAAGGCTAGGTTATCCTGAGTTATGCTGCTATAGGCTTAGACTGCTGGAGGACATACTGACCACTTTCCACACTCTGCTACTCTCTTCTACCACCACTCTCTAATTGCATTATTTCCTGTTATTTCAGCTGTTAGCTTTATTTTCTCTCTAAGTGTTTTTCTCCCCAGAAGAAGCTACACTGGTGTTCTGCTGAGCTGTGGTGGCCTCATGGAGGGGGCCATCGGCTGGCACACTGCTGCCAACCACTGAACATTCTCCCTCTCCTGATATTACATCTCACTTTCTTTAACATAGAATGTGCTACTATTAGTTCACCTATTGAATTAATTATAGATTCACTCAGATAAAGACAATAAAGTTTCTCTTACTAAATAGAACTTCTACTAAGAAATCACAGTGTAGCCATAGAAACACTACTTGATTTATATGGTGTGTGGGGGGGGGTGCCTGTGTGTGTGTGTGTGTGTGTGTGTGTGTGTGTGTGTGTGTGTGTGTGTGTGTGTGTGTGTGTGTGTGTGTGTGTGTGTGTGTGCGTGTATATAGGAAACTTTTTTTACTGACTGGCTTAATGAACTGAACTGTATTGGAATGTTTACTTTGTGAAGTGCCTTGAGACGACTCTTGTCGTGATTTGGCGCTATAGAAATAAACTGAATTGAATTGAATCTGTAACAGCCTCTATAAACACTACAAACATGAAGAAAATGTGTCCATCTGTTTTCTGTCAGTGTTTACATGTCTAAAACCAGCCGTTTGAAAAAGTCCCCATTTGTGATGTCACAGAAGTTAGCATAGACCTCCCATCACCTCTTCAGGCTGGAGGAGCAGCAGCTCTACTCTGAGCCCCTCCCAGATATCGGAGCTTCTTAGCTTATAGCAACCTGAGAGGGTGATGGGTGGGCGTGGCCAGCAGCAGCTTGTTTTCTTAAAGTGCCAGAGCCCTAAAACGGCTCATTCTGGAAGGTTCTGAAAATAATGAATCTGCTGAGATCGCTTCATGTGAGAGGGATTTAGAGCAAAGAACTTTATAAGCATGTTTGGTAGCGACCATAGAACTATTATAACTTAAGAAAAGTATTCATAACATGTCTCCTTTAAGGCCGAAGTTGATGTTAATCAAATCTCATGCAGGAATTCAACTACAACGTTTCAGCTCATCCGTTTCACTTTCTAGCAGGTGTTGAAGTGTTTTGAACATCAATCGTGCCTTTGTGTGAGCACACACTCACAACAACTCTGTTGTGACTAATTTACTGAGTGATGATGCTCCAGATGAAATTATTACTGCACTTTTCACAGGAAGTCCTTTTTAGGTAACATTTCCCTGGCTTTTAGAATCAGAAACCAGATTTAGACACTAAATTTGGGACACAAATTCTGCTTTTAAAAAGTCTAAATCTGTTTTATTCTCTCTTGTCTCAAACACCCACAAGAGTTCCTGTCTGTTTTAGGATGTCGTTGAAGCTCTTGAATATTTGGTTTAATCGAACCAGTGAAAGCAGGCGGTGGTTTTAGAAATGAAAGAAACGGTCTATAGGTGGGGCAGGGTTAGACCTACCAGCTATCGTTTACTGGCTCATCTTAAAACTGTTAAAAGTGTGATTCTTTAAAACCATCAAAAGTTTAGAGGTTACAGGTGTAATAAAAGTAAGATGAAACTGATTCAGCCTTCAGATTTAGTCTCTGGAGGTTTTTATCAGGCTGAAGCAGTTCAGCCATTTTTCTCACAGAAACCCAATATCATCAGAACCAGCAACCCTTTAAGCCATGTCCCTCCCTCCTGAAATGCTCTGAATCTCCTAAATGCTCCACAGAGCCCAATTTCACAGCAGGTATCTAATGCTGGGCTTATCCCTGAACGATATTGGGCTTTTTGCTCGCACCATTGCGTCCACGCTGAGACCTCGTGAGTCACAGCATGGCGGAGGGGAGGGGAGGCAGGTTTGGTGGAACTGATTGTGCTTTGAGCCCAAAAATAGACAACTCCACACAGACCAGCGTAAATTCTTCTGTTGTCATTTAGAAAGACAAACACTGACACATGTCTGGCTTCTCTAGGAGCCCTTCACACAGGACCAAGGGTGCTGCTGCTTCCTGGTGAGGCTCCTTGCTACACAAAATAGAGAACAGGTCATTTTGTTTTTAAACTTCTGAAACTCCCCTAGAACTGATTGGCTGGCTAGACCTCTCCACCCACTCCCTCCCTCCACCAACCTTGTGGTAATTATTCTTATTTGATCATTTTCTTTCATTGTTGAGTTTGGGAGTTATTTTTTGGGTTGTGGTCCTCAGAACTTGGCTTTTAGGTTTAGGGGAGGGGCTTAAGTTGGACAACTGCATGGCTGGTTTGAAGGTGTCTCCAACCTTGTACAAGTCCCAGCTCCCTACCACGACTGTTGTCTGCCTGGTTTCTGCATTGAAAGCTGATGGGGATAAAGATCAGACCCAGAACCAAGGCCGGATTATCCAATGGGAAAAGCTGCGCTCAGATCAAGGAGGATGAGGATGGAAATTAGACCTGAGTCAGGAGATCATTTGTGATTTTTAAAAGAGCAGTTTCTGTACTGTGACAGGGGCGAAAACCAGATTGAAAACGTTCATAAAGACTGTTTTGTTCCAAGTGACAGTGGAGTTGAGAGGCAACAACTTTTTCCAGAATTTTTGAAACGAAGGGTAGATTAGAAATGGGGCGAAGGTTATTAAAATTGTTTGGATCTGCACCAGGTTTTTTAAGTATGGGTGTGACTGCAGCAGTTTTGAGTTGAGATGGAACTGTACCGGTAGTGAGAGAGGAGTGGATAATTGCAGTTATAAATGGGGTGAGAGAGGACTGGCAGGACTTAACTAGAGAGGTGGGAAGGGGATCTAGATGACAGGTGGAAGACTTTGATTTGCAGATAAGATCAGAAATTTCAGAGTCATTAGGGAGTTGGAAAGTGGAGAAAGAAGAACAATATGGAAAAAAGAGTGGCTGCAGTGGAGGTGGAGAATCAATGGATAAGTGCTGATGGATTATTACAAATTTTATCATTGAAAAATAGCAGTAAGGATTGGCAGGTGTCAGCAGAGTACATATGATATGGTAGGGAGTTGGGTGGTTGAACAGATCTATTCAGTAGTGAAAACAATGCTTTTGTGTTACCAGCATTGGAAGTTACAAGTCCGGAGAAATAATCAGATTTGGCAGAGGCTATTGAAGTTTTGTAGTTCCGTAAGTGGGTCAGATACATTTCTTTGTGGATACTGAGGCCAGTTCTTTTGTAGAGACGTTCAAGTTGTCGACCTTTGGATTTTAGTGAACGTAATTCAACAGTATACCATGGTGCACTTGTTGAGAAGGAAACCAACCGGGTTTTGAGAGGAGCAACAGAGTTAAAGATGTCATTCAGGACACTGTTATAATGGAAAACAAGTTCATCAGGACTGGAGAGGTAATCTGGGATTTGTATATTGTCAATATTGGTGCAGAGTGTGTCCATGTCAATAGATTTAAGGTTCCGAAATGAAATGAGACGTGGTGTATTAATTGCAGATAGGCTGAGGGTGACATTAAATGACAAGAGACAAGAGTCCGTTAGAGGAAGTTCATCGGCTGCACAGTTAGCTGGAATAACACCTGAGCAGCAAATTAAGTCCAGAGTGTGGCCTTTGATGTGGGTAGGAAAGTCAACAAATTGATTGAGGCCAAAACTCTCCAAACAGGACAGAAATTCCCTGGTCATTGGCAGATTTTTTTATTGTCTAAATGTATATTGAAGTCCCCCAGAAGTATAACATTCTGTGATAGAGTGGAGAGCTGGGTGAGTAATGTGGATAAATCGTTTATAAAATCACTGTTAGGCTTAGGGGGGCGATAAACTGAGGCAACAATGGTGGGAGATCAGATGAAACGATAACAAAATCGATCATCGACCTGCGGCCTAAGGTATCCTGGTGCCAAGAGCACATATGGACACCTTTATGCTTGAACATGGTGTTCGTTATAGACAATCCATGACGAGCACAGAAGTCTAATAACAAAACACCACTCGGATTCAGATCAGGGGGGCCGTTCCTCCCAACCACACCTCTCCAGGTCTCACTGTCGCTGCCCACGTGAGCATTGAAGTCCCCCAGCAGAATGAGGGAGTCAACCGAAGGAGCGCTTTCCAGTACCCCCTCCAGGGACTCCAAAAAGGGTGGGTAGTCTGAACTGCAGTTTGGTGCATAAGCACAAACCACAGTCAGGACACCCCCCCCCCCCACGAAGACGGAGGGAGGCTACCCTCTCGCTCACCGGGGTCACCAGCCGCCACTGCTGTAAAGGGTCATTTTAGCACATACTGGCTCAAGAAAATGATTTAAAAATATGAAAGAGTTGCAGAGTGTGCCTTTAACGCTCAGACCGGAAGTCTTCCTCTGTTTTTTCCTGCACCATTTAAAAACACTGGATTTTCTTAAAAATCCAGCTGTGAAAGTCCAAAAAAGAAATTGACTTGAGGTTTTAATAAATTTTTACACATGTGATTCAGAGGAAATTTGCCTCTGGCCAATATCTTTAAGGTCAAGGAGGAAGTCAGTGTCCGGCCGGCCAATGTTCCTGTGGGGGGTGGGGTGGGGGATGTTGTGGAGTAACAAGAAGGGGGGGCCTTTGGGCACTTTGTGCCCAGGGGCCCTTGCAATCATAATCCGACCCTGCCCAGAACCATGGAGAACAGTAACAGTGTCGGAGAACATCTTTTAGATGTAGAAAGTCACAGCAAAAACTTATTTGGTGAACGTGTTTAAATTGTGGGACGTGGAGGGAATCATACAACGGATGAGTTCCTCTACATGTTCCCTGGATCCTCTTCCAACATCTTTAATAAAAACAACCCTTTCCGCCATCAGTCCACTCATCTCTGCAATTATCAATAACTCACTACAAATGGGACAAGTTCCATCTGCCCTTAAAACTGCTCTCATTCATCCTCATCTGAAAAAAACATCACTAGACAAAGAAGATTTGGCAAACTACAGACCAATTTCAAACTTGCCATTTCTCTCAAAGGTTTTGGAAAAAGTGGTTGCATCTCAGCTTCATGGCCACCTTCAGACACATGGCATGTATGAGACATTTCAATCTGGATTTCGTTCTGCACACAGCACAGAGACAGCCCTGGTCAGAGTCATTAATGATCTACTTATGGCAGCTGACCAGGGCTCCGTTTCACTTCTTGTTCTTTTGGACCTTTCTGCTGCTTTCGACACTGTGGACCATAGCATTCTTCTCCATCGGCTTCAGACCCAAGTTGGACTGACTGGGACCGTCTTTCAATGGTTCCAGTCATACCTCACTGGAAGAACTGAACATGTGGCTTTGGGGGAGCTACAGTCACCACCCCATAACATCACCTGTGGGGTGCCCCAGGGCTCAGTTCTTGGTCCAGTCCTTTTTACTATATACATGCTCCCACTAGGTTGCATTTTCAGGAAATTTGGGATATCATTCCATTCTTATGCTGATGACACACAGCTATATCTCAAAATTGATCCCACTACCTCTTCAGCCACACCATCTGCTCTCAGTGCATGCCTGGAGGAAACAAAGGCATGGATGTCTGATAACTTCCTCCAATTAAACAGCAGCAAAACAGAGGTTCTACTCATTGGTACTCCCCACAAGATCAAGTCATCCAACCTCAGTGATATCTCTATGTTAGGCAAGACCATCAGTCTTTCTCCATCTGTCACAAACCTTGGTGTCAAACTTGACCAACATTTATCATTTGAAAACCATGTTCGTCACCTTTCTAAAGTCTCCTTTTTCCACCTCAAAAATATAGCAAAACTTCGACCCTTTCTCTCCCAACCTGATGCTGAAAGGCTGATCCATGCCTTTGTTTCATCCAGGCTGGATTACTGTAATGCCCTCCTTGTTGGGATCTCTGGTGAATGCCTGCAGAAGCTTCAGCATATCCAGAACTGTGCTGCCAGGATTCTGACAAGGGGTCACAAGTATGACCATATCACACCGGTTCTTAAGTCTCTCCACTGGTTACCAATCCCTTACAGAATTCAGTATAAACTCTGCCTCCTTACTCATCAGTGTATCCATGGAAATGCTCCGGTCTATCTTAAAGAGCTCCTTACTCCACGCATCACTTCAAGAAATCTCCGCTCCAGCAACTCTCAATACCTTCAACAGCCCAGGACCAAACTTCACACCATGGGAGATCGGGCCTTTCAAGCTGCAGCTCCACGTTTGTGGAACGTGCTCCCAGAACCTCTGAGAGCTACACAGAGTGTGGAGTGTTTTAAAAAACAGCTAAAAACATTTTTATTCAAACAGGCCTTTTAAATTATTTCATACTGTCGATGTTTAACTTGTTTTAAATGTTTTAAATGTTTTTTAACTTGTTTAGTATTGTATGTATTAATGTCTGCTTGGGTTTTTAGATGACTTCAATTATGTTGTAGCACTTTGAGATTTCAGTGAAATGTAAAGTGCATTACAAATAAAATTTATTATTATTATTATTATTATTGTTGACATCCATTCATCTCCGATATGTGCTTGCTCCTGTGTAGGGTTGCAGGTGAACTGCTGCCTGTCTCCAGCAGTCATCCAGCCATGCTCTGTTAGTTGGACAAGTCATGGAGAGCAGAGCAGGGCTGGTGTCTTGCAGGAAGAGGTCCAGACTTGATTCAGATTCTCAACTTTATGATTGACCTTGACCTTTGTCCCATGAGTGACGACATTCCTCAACAGTGTGACAGTTTGTGTCCCCAGCATGAGAAACACAGTCTCACAAACCACTTTTAGACCATCGGTATTGCTAATAATATTGCCTCATTGTTACATCATTCAAGATTCATGCACCTGCCTGCAACCACACAAACACAAAGCAGGCGCGTGGCAGGGCCCTCTCCATCCTCCCATACACAGTTTCTCATTTTAGTCCAAAATTACAAAACCCTCGCGCCCCCCCACCCAGAGCACGAGGTCTCTTTTCTCCAGTAAAAAAGCAGCAGATGTCACTGCACCACAGCCAGGTAATACACCCTACTGCTATAGCACACCATACATCAGATTCTTGTTGCTATACTGACAGGTTGATATACAAAACAGGGAGAATGTTCCAGTATTGAAAGCTCCATGGCGCTAATAGGTTGATCCTGCACACACAATGATGTGAAATTGCCTGTTGTGCACCACACCAAATCTAATGGGTTACACTGGTACGTTCCTGAGAAACCGAGGGCATGTCCCCTGATGCCTCTGTGCTGTGTTAATGAAGACGTATGGCACAAGAACAGTGATGACATTTTTACGGGCAGCAGACACCTTCCATCTGTCCCGAGGTATTGGCTCATACCAGGACTGTCTGCTGTGTGATCATTTCGGACACATTGAGACACAGGTGAGAGGATTTAAGCTGATGCTGCCAAATACAGAACTTGGTATGTTGTGACAGATCATTTTATCACAGTGTTCTCAGGTATAAAACAAACTATTCAGGGATTTATATGAAAATTAAAGCTTGTGTTTAAAAAGTGATGTGGCCAGTGTCACATCAGTCATTGGTCTGAGGACCATTTTAAAGGCTCAAGCTCTGGTTTTTGACCTTCTGGGTTTGGTAATGACTCATCGCCACATTTGTTAAAACAAAGGTTTTTTTCTTTCTTTGTAAGTAAGACCTGATTTTTTCCATTGCTGTAATTGTGTGATTCAGTGCTTAATCCTAAATTTTGTTAATTTTAGAGTTTAGCTCCTAAAGTACGAGTTTTTATTTTATTATTACGAGGTATGCTCGATATTGGCTTTTTCACCGGTATTCGATATTGTCTAATTCTTAATATCCGATACCGATATTAAACCGATACCGATATATGCAGGGTCCCCCCTAATAAAAAAGAAAATAAATAAATCATTTAGGTTATATATTGTAATTACGATGATAGAACATTTATAAAGATCTTCATTTAAGAAAGGCAAGTCTTAGGTGAAGATTCTTGTGCTTGTTTTAGTTGTTTGCTAGCTGGCTAGCTACACATAGCTAACCCTCACTACACAAGGCAAATTCCTAATTATTCACAAGTTGTGCCAAATAAAACTAAAATTATCTCAAAAACTAAACATCAGATCTGTCATATTTTGGCATTTTGAGAGAGAGAGGAGATGAAGCCGAACAGTTTGATGTATAATATGTGCATAGTATGTAAAAGTTGGGTCACTAAAGGAGAAAAACCGATACAGATATTTTCCAATATTAAATTTTAAGGCCAATATCGGCCGATAATATCGGTAGACCGATAATATCGGACATCCCTAATTATTACTAACTCACAATGGTCACCTGTCAGTCTGTTGCCAGGCTCACAACTACTTGACACCGGAGGCATCAGCGGGACAGAACGGTTTACTCTCGTGCTTCGCTGCGCACAAGTCCACACCGGGAGAGTTTTCAGCTGCGAAGCGGCTTCTCCGCCGTCCTCCTCACTGGATTCACGAGATCACAAGATCTCTCAAGACTTCAAAGGTAACGGTTTGTATTTGCCATCGTGTTTGATGTCATATTTATTTATTCCTTATTTAACCAGGAAGGTCCCATTGAGATTAAAAACCTCATTTTCAAGGGAGTCCTGGCCAAGAGGCAGCAAAAGTTACAGTTACAACATTTTTCAGTTACAGACATGTTATGTACAAAATTACAGAAGTCAGTTACAACACAGGGAATCTGTCTCAAGGGCTCTCATCCATCCATCCATCCATCCATTTTCATCCGCTTATCTGGAGTCGGGTCGCGGGGGCAGCAGCTTAAGGAGGGAGGCCCAGACTTCCCTCTCCCCAGCCACTTGGGCCAGCTCCTCCAGGGGAATCCCAAGGCGTTCCCTGGCCAGCCGAGAGGTATAATCCCTCCAGCGTGTCCTGGGTCTTCCTTTGGGTCTCCTCCCGGTTGGACGTGCCCGGAAAACCTCACCAGGGAGGCGTCCAGGAGGCATCCTAACCAGATGCCCGAGCCACCTCAACTGGCTCCTCTCGATGTGGAGGAGCAGCTCTCAGTCTGGTTTTAAATGTATTCAAGGAGATGAGCTCGGTTAGTTTCCAGTTTTCCTGCAGCCTGTTCCATGCAGAAGGAGCAGAGTGAACAAAAGCCCTTTTGCCCAGTTCAGTGCGAGCAAACGGAACACAGAGTAACAACTGATCGTTTGCACGCAGACTGTGAGAAGTTACACTTCTCCGTAAGATTAAGTTACAGATGTAGTTGGGTAGTAATCCAAGCATGGCCTTGTAAATGAAAGTGTACCGATGTGCCAACCTCCTGGTGGACAAAGAAGGCCATCCCACTCGAGAATACAGTTCACAATGATGGGTCAGTGGTCTACATTTAGTACTAAACCTCAGCGAGGCATAATAAACCACATCAATCTTACCAAGACACTGTGCTGAGGCATTCATATACAAAAGGTCTCCATAATCCAGTGGCGGCTCGTCCGTAGGGGGCGCTAGGGCGCAGCCCCACCAGTCTCACAGGAAGAGGAAGAAGAAGAGAGGAATCACAAAATGTATTTAAAAAAACATAAATTTAAACTAAACGATCTATACACCATATGGACTGTAAGTGCTGTGTGTAATCTGCATTTAATTGTAGTTTAATAATGTTCATACCCTTTAACACCGCGGAAACGTTGACGTACTTCCTGTCACATGTCCTCTCGCAGGTGCAGCAATCCTTACCATTGACTTAATATGGGCTAACTGGCACATGTGCGCTGGATCCCCAATGACAAGGAATAGGAGAGCTGTTGGGCGCATATGGTTGCGATCGCAAATGGGGGGAGTCTGCTCAGATCAGGAGGAGGATGCTGATTGGTCAGTTCACCCAGCCCAGACAGAACTGGAAAATTCTCCACAGGCTAGCTCACCGTCCTTTGTTGTTGACTATGGAGAAAACTAGTAGTTTCATCTTTTTATCAGTGGATTCTACGAACCAAGTGGATTTTTTACTATAAGATGGATTATTTTGACCAGCAAGGTAAGACAGAATTTAGCTTTTGACTCATGAAAATAGCTTGTTTTGCTTTTCATTTAGTAGTCATTGGGTGGTGTTGAGGTAGAAAACGTGGATTCTATCGTTTAAAAGAGCCTCTTCCTGTTTAGTGTGTGTGAGGTTTGCATATATTGGTCAATATGAAGCATGTTTTTGGAACAACTTTGTTGTTAACTTAGCAACAAAGTCCGTCGATTTCAAGTTGTGTGACGCATAAGAATGGTAATTTGGCGTTCCCTAGTGGTGATATGTGGTTAGCGCATCTGAAAAACTGACCTGCAAAATTAAGAAAATAACAATGGTTTATATAGCGCCTCTCAAGATAAAAAACATTCACAAGAACTAACATAAAAAAATTTTTAAAAAGCGCCCCACCCAAAAAAAATTCACCAGCCGCCACTGCCATAATCCACAACAGACAGAAATGTTGCAGTAACTAGTCGTTTTTTGGCCTCAAAAGAAACACACAGTTTATTTCGAAAAAAGAAACCCAGTCTGAGTTTGAGTTTCTTCACAAGATTATCTATATGGGGCTTGAAGGAAAGTGAGTCATCGAGCCAGACACCAAGGTGTTTGTATGTTTGGACCACCTCTATGATATTTCCCTGCACAGTGGTCACTGGGGGCACACTTAGAGGTCTTTTTTTAGAGTTTGAAAACAACATTAGTTTAGTTTTGTCAGCATTGAGGACCAATTTTAACTGCAGAAGTGTTTGTTGGACCTCATTAAAAGCTTTCTGTAAGAATTCCACAGCTTTAGTGGGGGATGTTCCAAAACAGTAAATAATTGTGTCATCAGCGTAAAAGTGCATATTAGCATCTGACACATTATGTCCTATGTCATTAATATACATAATTAACAAGAGGGGTCCCAAAACTGAACCCTGTGGTACTCCCTTGTGGACACTCAAAAATTCAGAGGACAAGCCATCACATTTAACGCATTGAGTTCTGTCCTTCAAGTAGTCTGTGAACCATGAGATCCTCTCCACAGTGTTGCGTAGGTAAAGGCCATTTAATGCCTAAAAGTCACCAGACATGGAATGTCCAGCAGCGTGCTTCTTCATACCAAAACAATGGCCTTGTTGATTGTCTCTACATGCTTGCCATCTGGGTATTCATCATAAACAAGCTGCCTTCCTGCCTCTGCAGAGCTCAAGGTCTTCCAGATGGAGACGAGTCTCTTAGCTTTAATAAAAGAATCTTATTTTGCTCATAAAATGATTTCTTTGACTTTACTGGTTAATTACAATCATATTCTGTTCTATCTACAAGGAATGTTTATCTAAAGTGATTTTAATGTCCTGACTGCTTTACAGTAATGAATGAATCAACATCTTGTTTATCCTTATATCAGATCATAAATACCACAAATGAGTCTACTTGATGAATTTAATAATGGTTTATTATCAGTATATTCACATATTAATATTACCAAAATTAATAAATTAATGTTTAACATATTTACTCAACAGAATAAAGGAATAGGTATTTTCTAAGTGTCTAAGAAAAGGTGACGTCTGAGGACTTTGGTAAACGCCCATTTACACTTGTTAGATTCTGATTTGACAAAATTTATAAACAACTAACATTAAAAGTGGTAACACTTCCTCTACAATTCAGTTCCTGCAAAAGCTACAGCTTACGCTAAGTTATCATCCTATGGGGAGTCAAGCCAGACTTTTCAGTGGAATCATTTAGTGGCATAAAGAACAGGGTTCCTACAGGTTTCTTCAAACTAAATTCAAGACTTTTTAAGACCTTTTTAAGACCATTTATATAAAAATGTAATACCTATTTCACGGCCCTACCAGTTAACAAAAACTAAATTCTAGAACTTGTCTTCATATATTTCTTAAAGGAATCTGTAAAGCATGGCAAGACAAGCAGCGATGTGATCAAATCAAAGAACATTTCAGCAGACCACAAGAAAGTTTGCCAAACAAAGTTTTTATTTCTAACATTTTAACATAATGTTACCATTTTAACATTGTATTGTTATTGTCTTGAACAATAATCTGAACTCAATAATTAAAAGTCAACTTCTTAGCTCTTGACTCAAGGCAGTGACCTCTTTATCAAGGGCAGCCAGTTCTGCCAACTTCTCCTTATGGCCTCTCCGCAGGAGGTTGGACCTGGAGATCAAGTCAGCCATCTTGCTCCCTGCCTTCCCTTCAGCCTCCTCAGCCAGCCTGTCTGCATCCCTAGCCAGACCCTCGCATACCTCTTGTACGCGTTTCCTCTTCACCTTTAGCTCCTGAAGACAGTCCTCTGTCTCCTTCCTCTTAAGAGCCTGGGATTTTGCCTCCCTTTTCTTTCTCTCAGACTCAAGATGGACACGATATCTGGTCCTAGCTTTTGCTACGCTTGCCAGTAGCGCTTTACTGAGAGGAACCTGGTGTTGGGAAAAGATAAATGGTAAATGGCCTGTATTTGTATAGCGCCTTCTTAGGGTTCTACAACCCCCCAAGGCGCTTCACAACACAATCAGTCATTCACCCATTCACACGCTGGGGCGCACTGACAGAGGCGAGGCTGCCACCAGTCCCTCCGACCACCACCAGCAGGCAAGGAGGGTTAAGTGTCTTGCCCAAGGACACACAGCAGCATCATCTGGCCGGAGCCGGGATCGAACCTACAACCTTCCGATTACTGGACAACCCGCTCTACCTCCTGAGCTACTGCTGCCCAGATAACCACAATGACAAACTCAATAGGTCACATATGTTGATTGTCAACTTTTAAGTCAACATCATTTTACTAGTCCAGGCAGGGGTCACTCTTACCTGGGTAACACCTCCGTGTTCTATGACGTAGTCACACACCAGCCTCCGCACAACCACAGTGTCCTCTTGCATGTTGTCTGACTCCACCTCTTTATTGATGGAGAATCCACGTTCAACCGTAGCCTGGCCGTGGGAAAGGATAAGCAGCTTCTTGCAAAAGCCCCAAAGCTCTGGATAAGGCTCCATGACACTGCTCAGGAAAATGTCCAGCCTCCTCTGCATGGGAGGAAAAGAGAGGAAGTTCTCACTCCGGCTCTCCAGGAACAAGAAACTGTCAAACTGCTGCAGTATTGGGGGTTCTTGTCCTGCATTTTACTGATGATGTTACACAGTCCCTGCATGCACTGTCTCCTGAATTCTAGCACCCTGAGCTCTGCACCTTTGATGCTCTAGAGAGAGGAAAATTAGCCATACATAAAGAACATGTCTTTAATGAACTGGATCAACCTAACCATTTGTAAAATGATATTTTTAAAACACCACACTACCTTAAGGACTGTCTCTGCACCTAGACCAATGTTGATGTCTTGTGGGCTGAGCCAGATGGTCTTGTCTGTGACATCCAGTTTGGTCAGCTGCAGGGCAGTAATATCATGGAGGATTTCTTTCTTTATGAAGCGTCTAAGTAGACTCTGTCAACAAACACAAAAATGTCCGGTGCAACA
>SSNS01000684.1:43793-54164 GCA_006937985.1 Aphyosemion australe | reverse complement strand
GTCTGGCTGCTAATCCTGGCTGTATGAGTGAAACAACAACTTCTAAATTCACTTAAAAGTAGTTTTTCTTAAATATATCGAGCCATGGTGCGTACCTGCAGGTTCCCGGGTTGTAACAATAAGGATGTTACAGGATCACCTTTTCGGTTTGACACTTTTCCTGCTAAGGACGTTTCTCTAAGGCATCAGTGGCTTTTAGCAATCGGCTACTCCAAGGATACTCGGCTGGAACGAGTCAAAACCTTTCGTTTGTGCAGTGCACACTTCAAAGAGGATGATTACATCAGGAAAAAGTTCGGGAAAAGTGAAAGACTGTTTTTGAAGAGTTCGGCCGTACCAGAAATCTGGGTAAGTTTTGTTTTTAAAAAATTATTTATTCCGCTATGTCTGCCGTATTCATGCAATCATCTTCGCATTTTAGCGCATTATTTATGCAATCATCTTTACACCGATGGTTGATCATAGACTGCAGTAGCTTTGTCAACAATCTGTGTTGATGTGTGTGTTTTGTGTAGCAAATGCAGTTCTTCATCCGTGTACTCTGGCTCATAAAGATATCCTAGTAGTAAAATAAGTTTCTTCTTCATCTGATATAGTGTTAAAATGAAATTCGTCATCAGATGAGACGGAGTCTGACATGTTTTCGGCATTCGGGAAGTGAAACAGCTGACATACAAAGCGCTGTTTAATATCCGCGGTGAGCGGCGCAGGGATACGAATGACAAAAATTAGTCCCGTTGTAAGGTGACGTTGTAAATTTACCCAGCTTTGTTTGTGAGATGTAAATTAGCCATGCTTTCAGAGGCTAATCCTTTTGTGAGGGTAAACGGCGCAGATAAAGCGCCCCCGAAACTAGCCAGAACTACCTTTCTGAATCACTTTTCCCCTGAGAATCTCTGAGCAGGTGTGTGTGTGTGAAATGGGTCAAAGGTTACAGAGCACTGGGTGGGTGAAGGAACACATAAAACTTAATGTCTAAAAAAGCGAACTTTTCCTTTAAGAACCATCCCTTTTGAATCAACCAATTATTATCTGCAATCTTCATCCAACTCATCAGCCGTGAAACGGTCCGCCTGCAGCCCGGGAAGAGATCTCTGACTAGCTGATGCGGAGTCAAGGAATACGGCCTGACATCCAGAAGTAAAACTCCTCGCGTGACGAGGAAACCTCCATACACCCGGGTACCGTATCGCTACACTGGCGTTGGATGCGTTATTTTATTCATTTGTTAAACCTAAGTAAACAAACAGCTTATTTTGATAACCCAGACGTCACATTTCCTTAGATTCGTAACGATGCTTTTTAATAACATCTAATATCATGTTTCATCATAGTTCATTCATCAGTTGATATTACCTTGAACCATCATTTATAATCATTTGTCCTGCATCATCATTAGTAGTAGAAATATAGTAATAAATAGAATTTTATAAAACTATGTTTTTGCCTCTGTCTCAAATTATTATAAAGTGTTGTTTCCCTGGCATAAAGGACCTATTTTCATCATCAATCAAATATTAAAGGTTCAATAATAGTGATAATTCATATTTATATGGAACATCACCTCTGGTTGAATACCTTTATATTTTATTGAGGATTCATTAAAAGTAACCACCTACAACAAGTTACACTGTAACCAGGATTTAAATTCAGAAAGAAATTTGTCTAAAATTCCTCATGTCTCCCAAATTTTCTCCTGTCAACAGGCTGCCAGATAAAAGTCAACAGGCTGCATTCATCGTGATCCTACACGAACGTGTGAGGTTGTTTGCTGCGTAAGTTTCACCTGTGCCATGGGTTCTCTCTGGATGCGTTTAGCACAGGTCCAACACGCTCTGACCCAATAACCTTTCTGCTAATTCCTGGATTTGTTGTACCTTCACACAACGATGGCATCAGCTCTGTGATGTTTCAGTGATGAACAAGGAAAACATGTTGATATGGCTGAAAAGTGCTAAGACCTTCTCTGGACATGGACAATTATGGAATGATTGACACACACTCACCTGGCTTGGTTTCTTCCAGGTGAGCCTTAAACAGGTCCTGTTTCAGTTTTGGGGTGGTTTGGTCAGCCTCGCCCAGACACGTGGAAATGATTAGATCCTGCTGCCCTGTGATAACTCAGGACCATAACTTATTCAGAGACTCAAATGGTTCATCAACTCACTTAAAGTATGAGCACCATCTGAAAACGTAACCATCTCAACAGCGGTGGTTTCTCTTTTAACCATTAGAAAACATCTAAACGCTTCAGGAGAGCTCTACCTGAGCATGTTAATGGATCTACGGGCGGGTGACTGAGGTGGTCATAGCATCAATGATATCACACCACATTCCTCTTTCCTGGTTTTGCACGGCCTAAAGGTGTTATTGGAACCTTATATTGGTGCGAGACAACACTAGGACATGTCAAAAGGATTCCTGCGCTGCCCTGTGGAGAAGCCGTGCGCTCCAGCGTCTAGAAGAATTTTAAATGATGCAGCTGTCTTGGACTTTTCCGCCGCTTTTGCAACCTCATGACTGATAGACTCTGAATCCGATTGTGTTGATGACCTGGCAGACTGCTTTAACAGAACCTGTAATGATATTTTAAACTCCGTGGCTCCTCTCAAAGTTATGCGCTCTAGAACCTGCGCCATGGCTTAATGACACCACCCGCGCTCTCAGACGCGAATGCAGACGCGCTGAGAGAAAGTGGAAAAAGGACAGATTGCATGTGTCTCTTGTTGGCTTTTAATAATTCTATAAAATTAGCTAAATCCCAGTTCATGTCTCAGCTTGTGGCAACAAACAGCCACAGGCCTCAGGTCCTTTTTAATGTTTTAAACAGTTTAATTCATCCTGGTAATGCTGGTGGTGTTGTACCTTCTCAGAGTTTGTGTGACAACTTCCTGAATTTTTTCTCAGATAAAATTCTGCAGATCAGGTCCTCTATCACCTCACTGTTTATTTCAGACCTACTTTTTCTTCTCCTTGTTCTACATCCTGGTGCTGGTTCTGTCCCGTCTCTTTGGAAGAACTATCAGCAATTCAGTCACTTAAGACCTTCTAACTGTCCCCTGGATTGTCTTCCGCCTCTTTTCCTTAAACAGGCCTTCAATAGTGTTGCTTCCTTCATCCAAAAGCTAATCAACTTTCTTCCGGCTGTGTTCCACTCATAAAAAAACATCATCTAGATCCCACCTGCCTTTCAAATTTTAGGCCAATTTCTAAACTCAGTTTTCTTTCTAAAATCCTTGAGAAAGTAGTTCATTCTCAGCTGCAGGAATATTTGGCTCTAAATTAGGGTGACCAAACGTCCTCTGTTCCCTTTTCACCCTCTGTCCGGGGCGTCCGGGAGGGTTTCCTATATTGATGAAAATGTCCGGGTTTTCATTCAGGAGCCGGGTTTGAATTACGGGGGAGCTGGAAGCCCTCAACTTACACACCCAGGGAAGCCCGAAAAAAGATCCCGTTTCTGCCTATATTACATTATTTATATGGACTCTCAGCGCACCGGGGATTCTTTAGTGAGGAGAGGACAGACATGCTGATTGCTGAAGCTGCGTCCTGCACGGCCACAGTAACGTTCTCAAAGTGGCGCCACCAAAAAATATAATTAACACGCGATCGTTCATGTCCGTTCATATAATCTTCTGTCTTTTGATTGTATTTTTTATTCGTGTCGGACGCGCTCAGCTGCGGAGCGCGTCACCCGTGCGCCGGTGATTTCACCTCACGCGCGGCCGCGCAGCGCACACTCCACTATTTTTCAGCCGGTAGATTCATTTGACCTGTTTAGTTTAAAAGCAACTCGATGTGAAACAGCAGGAAGCCAGGAAACAGTTTATTCTGGTGGATTGAGGAGAAGCAGGAAGTTCAGAGACACACAGGACAGGAAAATATTCAAAGAAAAAACAAGAAAACAAAGTTCTTGAAAATGAAAATGTTGGTAGATTTATCCACTACACCTTTTGACCTTCATAAAGCAATAATTCATAAGCGTGTAATATTTATATATTTGATACAATTCAGATCGCCTTCAAAACTCAGTCCCACGTTCAGGGCCGTATCAGGGCATTTTGGGGGCCAAGGCAAACAGACCCCCCCCACTGGGCTCCCCCAGAATCCTCTGTGTAATTCAAAGCCTGCCCAGGAGTATTAATTATAGTGTTTGCAAAAACACCTCGGTTTACATATGAATTGTTCTAGAGCCATTTTGTTGGCAGAATCGGATATTTTAGCTCTAAGCCAGGTGTTCTGACAGAACACCGGGAAAAAAAAAATAATAATAATGCATTTAATTTGTAGGCGCCTTTCAAAACCCAAGGTCACCTCAAACTAGTAAAAAATGGGTCCCAACGTGGTTTGTGTGGCGTTCGGTGCTGTGTGTGCGGCGCGCGGCAGCAATGCGCCTTTTGCGCATTTGGAGAGAATGAGTACTCGTGCGCAAAACATGGCCCCTCATGGAGCGCGTGTTCTGCGTATCGGGATAGGCCCACTTAAAACACTGGATTTGCTCAAATAAGATGTTTGAGCTCAACGAGGTTGTAGTTCTCTTGTGGTATGAGCAGAGCATGCTCGGAGTGCATCTTGTAATGAGCATGCGTGATTTTATCAGTTGGGAGGCGTGGAGCAGCTGGAGAAACACATCAATGATGGAACATACGAGAATTTTTGACATACGTGTTTTAATGATCTGCTTTTAATTAGTGAATCTGGAAATTCAGCCGCTTTATTATTGCTAGATTTGTCAGCTGCCTTTGACACCATTGACCACGGCATTTGGCTGTCTCGTCTCGAGTTGTGTGTTGGTCTCAACAGTACTGTCCTTCAGTGGTTTCGTTCTTACCTACAGGACAGGTCATTTTCAGTGAATTTGGGCCCCTTCACCTCTGTTTCAGCACCCCTGACCAGTGGAGTTCCACAAGGCTCCATCCTGGGACCCACACTCTTTTCACTTTACTTGTTGCCACTAGGTTCTATTTTTGAAAAATATAATATTACATTCCACTCTTTTGCTGATGACCTTCAAATTTACTTCCCTCTTAAACCAGACAAAATTGCTTCTTTATTTGACTGCTTGAGCGAGGTTAAGCAATGGATGTCCATCAACTTCTTGAAGCTAAATGACTCAAAGACGGAGATTTTACTGTTTGGTGATCAGAATCTTTTGGATGATGTGGTCAGTCCTCTCGGCCCTTGCTCATCCTTGGTAAAGTCCTGTGTGAAAAATCTTGGAGTCTTTCTTGATGGTTCTTTCGGGCTGAAGAGACGAGATGTCATCCATCTGTTTGTTTCCTGTCGTTTGGACTACTGCAACTCACTTTACTTGGGCCTGGATCAGTCATCTTTAAATAGACTCCAGCTGGTTCAAAATGCAGCAGCACGCTTACTGACTGGCACCAGAAAGCATGACCATATAACTCCAGTATTGGCNGTTCTGCTGACATGAACTTATTCTTTTCAATGGACGAACTGGTGCGGGCCATCCGTCTTGGCAAAGATACTAGTCCGGGGAGGGATGGGGTGGGGTATCCATTGTTGCAGCATGCGGGTGACCTCTTCCTTACAGTTCGGTGGGCCTGGACATTCTGATGAGCCCCCCGGAATATTGTTCGTTGATTGGTAGGGTGACCATGGGGCTGTGGCAGGCCTCGTGGGATGATGGGGTGGTGGGTCGAATGTTTTATGGGCTGAGGCGTTCGGTGGGTGGGGGTGGGCCTGTAATTGCTTGTGGGCGGAGGGATTCTGTGGTTTTGGCCCGGCTGAGGTTTGGCCATTGTGGTCTCCGGGGGGGTCTGTTATTGGTGGGGAGTCATCCTGACGGGAAGTGCGACTGCGGTGATCTTGAAACTGTAAGTCATGTTCTTTTGCACTGTGGGCGTTATGCTCGGGAGAGGCGTGTCTATTTTAAGAGGTTGGGGGATACTGGCCTGTCAGTGTTTAGCTTGCGGACTTTGTTGGGGTTGGAGGACTGGCGACGGGTGCGGGCTTTGTTGTGTTATATGCGTGCCATTGGGGCTTACGAGAGGCTGTGATGGCTCTTGGTAGTGTGTGACTGCTGTTGTGGCAGCAATGCGCCTTTTGAGCGTCTAGCCTGCCTATCTTAGTGAAGAAGAAGAAGAAGTTCAGGGGAGCAGCAGGGCAGAAAGGGTCTCTGCACTGTTGTTTCCCCGGTGGCATTTTTGGTTTCAGATTTTATATGATTTGTCTTTGAGTTGTTTAACAACCTGTCTCTGCTTTGTTTATTCCCTTTTAGATGATGACTCGGCTCATAAGGGAATCCACTTTTGATGGTTTCTGATGCGTCTTAGAAACCGGAGTGAGGTTAAATTAACCTGAGACCTTTAGTGGGATTTTGTGCAGGTCTCTAATATAAAGTGGTTTGGTGTAGCAGAGACTAAGTGTAGGTTGTTTCGATATAGTTTTGCTACCGGTTTGGGTTAGTTCTCTTGAGTTTGTTCAGTTCCATTTGTAAATAAATTTGTTTCAATGATTTTGCACCCGAGCATGTGTCCTAATTCTTGTTACCCAGGTCACCTGGACGACCTGGTCTGTAACAATTGGTCAAATGACGACACGCTAAAACAAAGGAGTGGAAAAGAGGGATGCAGGAAGCATATGAAATTGTGCAAGAAAATGCAAAGAAATCAGCTGAAAGGGGAAAGAGACATTATGATGTTAAGATCAGAACCTCAGTCCTGTGCCCATGGGATCGTGTACTTGTCAGAAATCTGACACCAAGAGGGGGCACAGGAAAGCTTCGTAATCACTGGGAGGAGATTATCCATGTGGTGATCCGTCAAGTCGGTGAAGGCATCCCAGTCTTTGAAGTCAAACCTGAACAAGGAAGGGGAAGATCGAGGGTCATACATTGCAACTTGTTTCTCCCATGTGATCAATTACCCTTGGATATTCTACCAACATCAGAAAATAAGCACAGCACAAGGAAAATGGTGACAGGCACAAATAACAAAAAAGAGGACGATTCAGATGAGGATATGGACCATTATCCCCCTGTACTCTACCCTCAAGTGCCTTTGTTGGACAACCATGATGTGCAGTATGACAAAGGAGGGGATTTTGTTCAAGAAGCACCAGTTCTGGATGGTCTGGAGCCAGAGATTGAGGATGAACCCACAAACGATGTAAACATCATGTAACATATCCATTTATTATTTTACCATTTTCTGAAACCTGGACCAGCTTTACCTCGATTTCCAGCATAAAACCAGAGAACTGTAGTTTTTTTTTGGCCAATATTTCAGAAACTAGCATTGTAGAAAATAAATAACGATGTTATTTTGACTTACTTCCCTGAAGACAAACCTGATTAAAACCCTTATGGACAGTTGTCCCAAATGACCATCAAACCTCTTCTGACTTTACAGAGCAGGTTCACTGAGGAAATGTTTTGTACTTATTGTTGAAATACGATCGGTCACTCAGACAGAAAATAGACAGAGAAATGCTCGGATCAGCAAAGCCGGTCGGATCTACGTCCCACTGAACATTAAAGTGGCTGTCTGGAGTATTTCTTTTATCTGATGGCACCATCTAGTGCAGTGGTTCTCAATTACTTTTGGTGAAACCCCCCCTAGGGTATATAGATTTTTTCGAGGGGGGGGGGGTACTTTGCATTGGCCCCGAAATGCCTAGAAACGGCCCTGGGTGAGGGACTAAGTTTTGAAGGTGACTACAATTGTATCAAATAAATAAATATTACATGCTTATATGTGATTGCTTTATAAAGTTACAAACGTGTAGTGGATAAATCTACCTGCATTTTCCTTTTCAAGCACTTTGTTTTATTTTTTTATGCAACCATTTTCCTGTCCTGTCTGTATTTTAGCTGCATCTCCTCTCAATCCTCCAGAAAAACGGCTGCCTGGCTTCATTTTTCACGATTTAAGCAGATCAAAGAGATCTGTGAAACATAGCAGAGTGTGCGCTGCGCTCGCTGCTGCGCCAGTGAGGTAAAGTCGCAGAAGCACGGGTGATGGAGCGCAGCAGCGGAGCGCGTCAGACACAAATAAAAGACAGAAAGTTGTTGTATTTTTAATTCCAGAACTTGACAGGATGTCCAGACAGAGCTCTGAATCCCTCTGTCAGCGCTTCTCTTCAGCGCTCCTCACATGACATTTGCGCACAGGCAGGTGACCAGTTCACGCAGAGCAGATGTGCGCTCAGGCGGCAGCAGGAATGTTAATTAAAGTGAAATCGTTTAATTGTGTTGTTTATGGTAAATGGTAAATGGCCTGTATTTGTATAGCGCCTTCTTAGGGTTCTACAACCCCCCAAGGCGCTTCACAACACAATCAGTCATCCACCCATTCACACGCAACGTACCCATTCACACTACAACGTAGCTACAGCTGCCCTGGGGCGCACTGACAGAGGCGAGGCTGCCGAGCACTGGCGCCACCAGTCCCTCCGACCACCACCAGCAGGCAAGGCGGGTTAAGTGTCTTGCCCAAGGACACACAGCAGCATTCTCTGGCCGGAGCCGGGATCGAACCTGCAACCTTCCGATTACTGGACAACCCGCTCTACCTCCTGAGCTACTGCTGCCCGTGTTTATGTCACTGGGGAACTCTGGTCAGCTTGTGTGGGATAAATATTAATGAAGAAAGAATGGATATTTAACGGTTTTATTGAATATTTATTATTATTTTAAAAATAAGCGAAAATAGATCATGCTGCCTCTGGCTGCGAACAACAAATGATTCTTTCCATTTCTCATATAAGAAAGAAAGGAAGTTATGTTCAGAAAAAATATTTTATTTAAATAAAATCAAACAGTGGTGCAGGGCAGCTCAGGGAAACAAAGATGAGGCATCTTTTTAACATGACCATGTTCAATAGGGCTGTTTATACGTCACTCTACCAAACAAACAATATAAATGAAACAAAAAGTAAGAAAAATCTAAATTTCTCTTCCATGGAACATTTGCACTGCTCCATGAAATAAAATCCATGTTTGGACTTTTTCTGTGTTCACAAATCAGTTCGTGCATGTATTCTGGAATCTTGTTTTTATCTTCTTCTAATTACCTTTTGAGTGATGGTGCTGCTGTGACAAGTGAATTTCCCCACTGTGGGATCAATGAAGTCTATTCTATATTAATAAATGAATGTTTAACCTATTTACTTAACAGATTAAGGAATAGGTATTTTCTAAGTGTCTAAGAAAAGGTGACGTCTGAGGACTCTTTGGTAAACGCCCATTTACTCTTGTTAGATTCTGATTTGCCAAAAGTTATAAACAACTAACATTAAAAGTGGTGGCATTTCCTCTACAAGGCAGTTCCTGCAAAAGCTTACAGCTTACACTAAGTTATCATCCTATGGGGAGTCAAGCCAGACTTTTCAGTGGAATAATTTTAGCGGCATTAAAGGAAAAGTTCGCTTTTTTAGACATTAAGTTTTATGTGTTCCTTTGCCCACCCAGTGCTCTGTAACCTTTGACCCATTTCACACACACCCCCCTGCTCAGAGATTCTCAGGAGAGAAGTGATTCATAAACGTAGTTCTGGCTAGTTTCGGGGGCACTGTATCTGCGCCGTTTAGCCTCACAAAAGGATTAGCCTCTGAAAGCATGGCTAATTTACATCTCACAAACAAAGCTGGGTAAATTTACAACGTCACATTACAACGGGACTACTTTTTGTCATTCGTATCCCTGCGCCGCTCACCGCAGCAATAACTGCGTCGTGTCTGGCTGCTAATCCTGGCTGTAAGAGTGAAACAACAACTTCTAAAGTCACTTAAAAGTAGTTTTTCTTAAATATATCGAGCCATGGTGCATACCTGCAGGTTCCCGGGTTGTAACAATAAGGATGTTACAGGATCACCTTTTTGGTTTGACACTTTTCCTGCTAAGGACGTTTCTCTAAGGCATCAGTGGCTTTTAGCAATCGGCTACTCCAAGGATACTCGGCTGGAACGAGTCAAAACCTTTCGTTTGTGCAGTGCACACTTCAAAGAGGATGATTACATCAGGAAAAAGTTCGGGAAAAGTGAAAGACTGTTTTTGAAGAGTTCGGCCGTACCAGAAATCTGGGTAAGTTTTGTTTTTAAAAAATTATTTATTCCGCTATGTCTGCCGTATTCATGCAATCATCTTCGCATTTTAGCGCATTATTTATGCAATCATCTTTACACCGATGGTTGATCATAGACTGCAGTAGCTTTGTCAACAATCTGTGTTGATGTGTGTGTTTTGTGTAGCAAATGCAGTTCTTCATCCGTGTACTCTGGCTCATAAAGATATCCTAGTAGTAAAATAAGTTTCTTCTTCATCTGATATAGTGTTAAAATGAAATTCGTCATCAGATGAGACGGAGTCTGACATGTTTTCGGCATTCGGCAGTGAAACAGCTGACATAC
>SSNS01000684.1:24846-41303 GCA_006937985.1 Aphyosemion australe | reverse complement strand
TCCTGGTGCTGGTTCTGTCCCGTCTCTTTGGAAGAACTATCAGCAATTCAGTCACTTAAGACCTTCTAACTGTCCCCTGGATTGTCTTCCGCCTCTTTTCCTTAAACAGGCCTTCAATAGTGTTGCTTCCTTCATCCAAAAGCTAATCAACTTTCTTCCGGCTGTGTTCCACTCATAAAAAAACATCATCTAGATCCCACCTGCCTTTCAAATTTTAGGCCAATTTCTAAACTCAGTTTTCTTTCTAAAATCCTTGAGAAAGTAGTTCATTCTCAGCTGCAGGAATATTTGGCTCTAAATTAGGGTGACCAAACGTCCTCTGTTCCCTTTTCACCCTCTGTCCGGGGCGTCCGGGAGGGTTTCCTATATTGATGAAAATGTCCGGGTTTTCATTCAGGAGCCGGGTTTGAATTACGGGGGAGCTGGAAGCCCTCAACTTACACACCCAGGGAAGCCCGAAAAAAGATCCCGTTTCTGCCTATATTACATTATTTATATGGACTCTCAGCGCACCGGGGATTCTTTAGTGAGGAGAGGACAGACATGCTGATTGCTGAAGCTGCGTCCTGCACGGCCACAGTAACGTTCTCAAAGTGGCGCCACCAAAAAATATAATTAACACGCGATCGTTCATGTCCGTTCATATAATCTTCTGTCTTTTGATTGTATTTTTTATTCGTGTCGGACGCGCTCAGCTGCGGAGCGCGTCACCCGTGCGCCGGTGATTTCACCTCACGCGCGGCCGCGCAGCGCACACTCCACTATTTTTCAGCCGGTAGATTCATTTGACCTGTTTAGTTTAAAAGCAACTCGATGTGAAACAGCAGGAAGCCAGGAAACAGTTTATTCTGGTGGATTGAGGAGAAGCAGGAAGTTCAGAGACACACAGGACAGGAAAATATTCAAAGAAAAAACAAGAAAACAAAGTTCTTGAAAATGAAAATGTTGGTAGATTTATCCACTACACCTTTTGACCTTCATAAAGCAATAATTCATAAGCGTGTAATATTTATATATTTGATACAATTCAGATCGCCTTCAAAACTCAGTCCCACGTTCAGGGCCGTATCAGGGCATTTTGGGGGCCAAGGCAAACAGACCCCCCCCACTGGGCTCCCCCAGAATCCTCTGTGTAATTCAAAGCCTGCCCAGGAGTATTAATTATAGTGTTTGCAAAAACACCTCGGTTTACATATGAATTGTTCTAGAGCCATTTTGTTGGCAGAATCGGATATTTTAGCTCTAAGCCAGGTGTTCTGACAGAACACCGGGAAAAAAAAAATAATAATAATGCATTTAATTTGTAGGCGCCTTTCAAAACCCAAGGTCACCTCAAACTAGTAAAAAATGGGTCCCAACGTGGTTTGTGTGGCGTTCGGTGCTGTGTGTGCGGCGCGCGGCAGCAATGCGCCTTTTGCGCATTTGGAGAGAATGAGTACTCGTGCGCAAAACATGGCCCCTCATGGAGCGCGTGTTCTGCGTATCGGGATAGGCCCACTTAAAACACTGGATTTGCTCAAATAAGATGTTTGAGCTCAACGAGGTTGTAGTTCTCTTGTGGTATGAGCAGAGCATGCTCGGAGTGCATCTTGTAATGAGCATGCGTGATTTTATCAGTTGGGAGGCGTGGAGCAGCTGGAGAAACACATCAATGATGGAACATACGAGAATTTTTGACATACGTGTTTTAATGATCTGCTTTTAATTAGTGAATCTGGAAATTCAGCCGCTTTATTATTGCTAGATTTGTCAGCTGCCTTTGACACCATTGACCACGGCATTTGGCTGTCTCGTCTCGAGTTGTGTGTTGGTCTCAACAGTACTGTCCTTCAGTGGTTTCGTTCTTACCTACAGGACAGGTCATTTTCAGTGAATTTGGGCCCCTTCACCTCTGTTTCAGCACCCCTGACCAGTGGAGTTCCACAAGGCTCCATCCTGGGACCCACACTCTTTTCACTTTACTTGTTGCCACTAGGTTCTATTTTTGAAAAATATAATATTACATTCCACTCTTTTGCTGATGACCTTCAAATTTACTTCCCTCTTAAACCAGACAAAATTGCTTCTTTATTTGACTGCTTGAGCGAGGTTAAGCAATGGATGTCCATCAACTTCTTGAAGCTAAATGACTCAAAGACGGAGATTTTACTGTTTGGTGATCAGAATCTTTTGGATGATGTGGTCAGTCCTCTCGGCCCTTGCTCATCCTTGGTAAAGTCCTGTGTGAAAAATCTTGGAGTCTTTCTTGATGGTTCTTTCGGGCTGAAGAGACGAGATGTCATCCATCTGTTTGTTTCCTGTCGTTTGGACTACTGCAACTCACTTTACTTGGGCCTGGATCAGTCATCTTTAAATAGACTCCAGCTGGTTCAAAATGCAGCAGCACGCTTACTGACTGGCACCAGAAAGCATGACCATATAACTCCAGTATTGGCATCTCTTCATTGGAACCCTGTGTAATACAGGATTCATTTCAAAGTCCTCCTCTTTGTCTTTAAATCTCTTCATGGCTTGGCTCCACCATACATCAGCGAGTTATTGTCCATCTACACTCCCGTCAGAAACATGAGATCTAGCTCACAGTCGTTCTTAATTGTTCCAAAAACATGTTTGAAAACTCGGGGAGACATGGCTTTCTCTGTGGCTGGTCCTAGGCTGTGGATCTAAGAGCCACACAAAACATAGAGCGCTTCAACGCACTGCTTAAAACATACTTGTTTGATCTGGCTTTTAATGCAGGTTGACTGGAGTAGTTAATGTCTGTTTTTAATTAATTAGCGTTTTTATCTTTACTCTTTAGCATTAAATGCATTTGTTTCATAAATTTTAACCTTGATTTTAACCACAATTTGTTCTTGATTGTGTTTATTTTGTAATTAATTTATTTCTCTTGTTCAGCTCTTTGGGGTTGCCCGTGTGACTGTAAATGTGCTATATAAATAAACTTGACCTTGAAAGTTAGATGATATTACTGTAAAATGGAGCATCATGTATGTCTTGAAATTCATAGATAACCAGAACCTTCAACCTGTCTGAGGCCATGTAGACACGTAGCAGGATTTTTGTAAACTGAATATCCTCCCTCACCCATCTAGAAAAAAACCTGGGGGCCACAGCCAAATAAATCCAGTGCATTGTGAAGCACATTCATGGGTTTGCCAAGCCAGTAGTTCTCCTAAATCATCCACTTCTTAAAAAAAAAACCTTCCTTGGACGTCATTAACATTGTCCTTCGCCTGTGGTCTTCTACACAGAGCAGTTATTGAGCTTTTAAAAACAAGAAAGTGTAAAAACATTTTGCCATGGGCAGTGACGTTATGAAACCTAAAAGCCCGGTTATTTACATTCACAAGCAAATACAGACAACAAAGAATTTGCAAATCTCCACTTTGGTTAGAGTTTTAGAAAGAAACATTTTAGTGTCGTTTATCTTCACTTTCATGTGGATGACAGGCCAAACATAGAAAACTAGCTTTGTTTGGTGGGATATGTACTGGGTCGGAATCACGGTGGTTGAACCTTGACTTGTCTGTGTCACAAGTGCTGGTTGAAGGCTGAGGTGAGGATCCACTCGCAACTGAGACAGGGACAATGAACAGACAAACAACACAGGGCTGGCAGGGTTTAAATACAAGAGGATCTGGGGAGCTGGGTGATTAGGAGGAACGAGAGGCAGGTGGGACCAATTAACAGGAACTGAAACTGGGGAAATGAGACACTGGTGAGCAGGGAGCTGGAGGACAGGAGGGCAGAACCTGACAGTACCCCCCCCCCCCCCCCTTAAGGGGCGGCACCGGACGCCCAACACAGACCTGGACAGATTCTGGGGGGCCTGCGTCGGGGGCATAGGAGCCGGCTGGATCTGGGGGGGTGGCATCGTGGGC
Organism: Aphyosemion australe; assembly: GCA_006937985.1. Taxonomy (NCBI): domain Eukaryota; kingdom Metazoa; phylum Chordata; class Actinopteri; order Cyprinodontiformes; family Nothobranchiidae; genus Aphyosemion; species Aphyosemion australe. The sequence continues at coordinate 37,419 of SSNS01000684.1, read as the reverse complement.
AGTGGAGCCAGCTGGATCTGGGGGGCTGACGCCTGGGAACTAGGAGCCGGGACTTTGGAGGCCTGGGTGGCCGGCGATGTGGGCACTGGAGCTGGCTGGATCTGGGGGGCCGGCGTCATGGCCACTGGAGCCAGCTGGATCTGGGGGGCCGGCGCCTGGGAACCAGGAGCCGGGACTGCAAAGGCCTGGGGGGCCAGCGACGTGGGCACTGGAGCCAGCTGGATCTGGGAGGCCGGCGCCTAGGAACCAGGAGTTGAAGACAGGACCACTGAGGGGGGAGACTGAAATTCTGGAGGAGGCAGGAACACCTCCAACAGGAACTCCTCAGGATGCTGATCAGCTGATGCTGACTGATGGGCCGGCTGCGTCGCAGAGGCTGACTGGAGGGCCGGCTGAGTCTCTGGCGATGACTGGAGCCCGGCCTGGGTCTCTGGCAATGACTGGAGCCCGGCCTGGGTCTCTGGCAATGACTGGAGCCCGGCCTGGGTCTCTGGCAATGACTGGAGCCCAGCCTGGGTCTCTGGCGATGACTGGAACCCGGCCTGGGTCTCTGTCGATGACTGGAGAAGCAGGTTTGACAGCGTCTCGCTCTGGAACTCCAGAAGGCCGATGAAGGCTTGGAGCCGGGTCCCCTCCTCTCGCAGGTGGGCCACCTCCGTGGGCCCATCTGCTGGCTCAGTCTCTCTGTCTGGGACCTGCTGGGTTTTGGGCGGAGCCGACTGGGCCCCGGGTGCCACCCAGAATGCCAGAGATGTAGGGTCTCTACCTGGAACTCCAGGAGACCGACGAGGGGCCGGAGCCGGGCCATCTCCGCTCGCAGGCGAGCTACCTCAGCTGGATCCTCTGCAGGCTCAGTCCCTCAGTCTGGAATTGGCTGGGCTGTAAATGACTGGACTGGACATGACTGGACTAGACTGGACAGGACTGGAGTGGAGAGGACTATTGGAGGCAGCTGGAGCTCGGACAGAGTCTCTGAAGGGAGCTGCGACTCCAAGCTGGGCCACAGAGCAGGGGCCTCTCTGGCAGGCGGCACAGCTCTGGATAACCGACGTCGTTGCCTGGATCCCCTCGCTGTCTCCAGAAATGAGGAGGAAGGTTCTGGAGGGGAGACACCAGGCCGGTTACGCAGTCCCACCGGTGAGTTGGAGATGACGTCCGGTGGGGCGGCTCCACGCCCGCAGCGCTGTCCAGGAAGTGGCGGGGGTGATGGCGGTGGAGCCTGAACACGCTGCCAGCGCTGTGTACCAACCCCGGAGAACACACCGCCAGAACGGTGCCCTCGAAGAAGGACTGGTCCTGCAGCTCCTCCCAACAGAAACCCTCCACCAGACCGGGACTGGCAGGCCTGGCTGCTGAGGTGAAGGTTCGGCGGCGGGGACGTCTGCGGCGCCGCGGTGGAGGAGGAGAGGAGTCTGGTAGCCGGTAGCAAGGGCGTAGATTTAACATGGACGGTGTTGACGTGTCCCCACCAATATCCAGCAACGACCAAATAGTCCCCACCAATAATTTGAACGCCTCCGCTAAAAAACAACAAGCCATTCAATGTCTCGTTACTCTAGAGGTGCAGAAAGGGTTAAATGACGTTCTCTCCTCGAGTCCTTCCGCCGTACCGCATATGGACGGTGTGATTGGCTGTCACGGGAGACTCACGTGAGACAAACTACGCCGTCGCCGGTCATTAGCAGCACACATATATACGGTTAGCAGCGCCAAAGCTAGAAGGAAAACGTTGCAGTCATATGCAAGACTCCTGTGTTTGCAATGCGACGTGAGTGACACAGAGGGTCCTGAGAGGATGACGCTCACTGTATAAAAGCTGCACGTAAAGAGAGAACGATGTCCATGAACTGGAGAGGCTCTTTTATTAACGCCACCGTCATTTCACATTACAGCAGTCAAGTTCCCCAACAGCACACCCACACACTTCCGGACACCACAATAAAAGCACTGTATACTAGGGATGGAGAGATTCACCGATCTCAACCGGTAGTTTGGTCATGACGTTAGCGATGCGACTGCACCGGTAGCTTCAGCGCGCATCGGTTATAACTGACGGCTGTATCGCAATGTATCTTCCTGTACGTGCCTCTCATCGGTTAAAACCATGGTTACATCGATTACTTCATTGTTTTCCTGCTATGTCCTCGTTTTTTGAGGCGCATTGAACGTACCATAATTCTCTTTTAGCGGAGGCCAGGTGGTGCGCAGCTGCAGTTAGAAAAACCACCGTGGGACAAAATTAGCCTTTCGCTGGCCCCGCCCTCAGAACGGCTATTGTCCAATCACACATCATAGCAACCGTTACTATCCGACAACTCCAAACAAAATGATGAAGCTAAGCCTAATTTACTACTAAGCATTAGCCTCGATAGTAGTCGTGTCTCCTTCGTTTCCCTTCAGAACCTCCTCATCGAGCTCAACCAGCAAGCCAGCAAGCATGAGTGCTCCCCCCGCCCGCGGCTGGGCGGAGGTCCGCCTCCCAGACTATCCAAGACCCTTTTAGATAAGACACACCGTGCCGGCAAATCAGCGTAATATTACCTCAACCGTGTGTCTTATAAACGTACATTAAGCCTTGGCGCAACAGCGGGTGGTGTCAAGATCACGTGATGAATTAATGCCGAGCTCCGGCCGGGAACTATATTGAAAATAAAAGTAAACACGGGCATAAAAAGTTACATTTTATAAACAGACTCAGCTGAGATGATAGCGATGCAGAGCGCTGGGAGCTTTTCTCCGTTAGAGCTGCCTGCAGCTCAGATCATTTGACAGCTCACAGGGACACCGCATCGCCGCCACCGCTCCTCGGATCCACGCGTCCCCGGACGCCGGACCTTCTCCCAATCTCCCAACTCCTTGTTCCCTGCTACGCTTCGCTCAGCGGAGCCGACACTAATATATCCCTCCACTGCATACTGTAACCCTTTTGCCTCGATCTGGATGATATTGAGGAGGAATTGCTCCAAAAAATGTCGCTGACACGCATCTGTCTACTTCTTTCCATCACGGAAATCTGCGGAGCTGCAGTATTTGATCCACTTATTGTCGGACTTGGTAACAGTAACTAAGGGGGGCGGGGCTCGGCGAAAGGTCAATTAACCGACGTACGAGCTTCCTGTCTTGTCAAAATAAAACTTTCTGAAGTCCGTGTGACCGGTTTCTGCAGCAGCGTATTCTTCTGAGCATTCTTGTTGATCTGTGCAACTAAAGCTTTGTGTGAGGTAATCTAAGATAATTCCTCATTATTGTAACATTTGTGCAGAACTAAACAACAGACAGAATGACATTTTGGTTCAGAGAAGTTCAATAAACAGCTGAGATGAACTCACATCTCAGCTTGGACTTTTCTCTTAAAGGAACAGTAACATTAGGCTACAACAGCTTTTAGTATTGCCACATATGGATCATTACAGTATTTCGAAGTGTTGTCAAATTTTGACTGTGTTTTATAATAATTCCTAATAATTATATGATGAACTCTAATAATTTTCTGATTCTGTTGGTTTATTTTTCTGTCTAAATCTAGTTTCAACCCCCTTATTTCAAGTATTGTAGCAATAAAAATATGTATAATATGTAAAATATCACTGATGAAGTGCATTGTCTTTTAATGTTGCTTTTATTGATTAATCAAAAACAATAGAGGATCAAATACATCCTTCACAGAGGAGAGGGAAAATCATTTTGATATTTAAAAATCAGATGTGGGCTGGAAGATTTTTTTAATGTGTTGAATCGTTTCAAATAGCATCATGAAATGTATCGAATCGAAAATCGTTTTCAAATCATTAAAGAATCGTCAGCAGGGATGAATCGTATCGAATCGTATCGCCAGAGGGTTTACCGTATCGTTAATGTATCGTATCGCCAGTAGCGTATCGAGATACGTATCGAATCGGCCTCAGTGGTGGAGATTCACATCCCTACTGTACACCACATCCTGTCTGACTGTATTCATTAAAATAAGAGTCTCACAAAAGTAGTTTACATGAGGATGGAGGCAAAAATAAGGTTGAGGACATTAGGAGCTATTTTTTTCCCAAAGAAACGTGTAAATCACTTAAAGTTAAGTTTGCTAATGAAATGAGTCCATCATCATAACATTATTGTCAGTGCTAGGCTTTAGCGCTCAGCAGGTAAATCATCTGTAGCTCATTAGAGATTTACCTTTCTCTCAGAGAGAAGACAACTAGCCATGTTAATCATGCTTCTCTTTCTCTCTGAGTCTAACTTCCATTCAGACTGAGAGAAATCTGCAGCCTTGTTCAGATATTGAGGAAAAAACTAATCTTATTAAAATTATTAAAAAGAAAGAGCTCTTATAAACTTAGATATGTGTGTAGATATGAAACAATCGTTGTTAAAGGGTTAAATTGACATGTTTAATATTAAAATGTTGGTGACACACAATAGCTTTTCAATAACATTAAACATTACAAATAAGTAAGTAGAATAGTACATGTGGGAAATCAGTACGTTATTGTTTTTATCATGGAAGGAGAGAACAACACAATACAATGTCAAGATCAAACCTACGCCAATGGCCGGTAGTTCGGGGAGAGCCACTGGAGCAAGTGCTCCCAGGGCAAAACTCACCGCTGGATCCTGGTTTGGGTCTGTTCATTCTGTCACAAGTGCTGGTTGAAGGCTGAGGTGAGGATCCACTCGCAGGTGAGAATGACAGGCAGGTTGGTGAAGATGTGCAAAGTCTTTAATAACGCAACTGAGACAGGGACAATAGCCCCGTTTCCTTTATCGGAACTTCGGGGTAAATTTACCGGAAGTTCCCGACGTGCGCTTGTCTCCACTTGACCGGGCCGGCCGAACGGCCGTTTTCTGGGCCGTTTTCCGGAACCTTCCGAGTACCTGATCAGGGGTAGGTACTCGGAACGGCCCGATGGAGTCGCTGAGCGGAACCTTCGGTTAACTCACGCTGATTGGTTGTAACTCCATCAGCAGTCGATGTTCTCCAAAACAACCGGCAGTAATAAAATTAGAAGAGTTGCTAGTGAAGCAGGAAGCGAACGGAATGCGATCGTGTTTAAAATTAAACTCCCGACACCGGAACACAAGGCGGAATTTCCCCACAGCTGTTACTAAACTCCGCACCAGAAAACCCTGAGGAATTCCCCCACTGTTAAACTCCGCACCGGGAAACACCTTGGAATTTCCCCACATCGCTTTAATTCGCGGGGCTTTGTTGTCTCACAGAGCGCTGTAAAAACTGAGCTTCTGGTCATTGAACGCCACATTTTACATCACGCAGCTGCTCTCGTCGTCTGAATGGATTAAATCATGATAAACTTCAACAGAATAAATACTTTTAATGTTATTATTACTGTGGACGCTTTCTGGCGCTGATCAGTGACATCACTCACTGCCGAAGCAGTCGCGATATGCTGACGTCTGTGCAAAGTCCTGAAAGAGCTGAATTTGAATGGAGACAGAACAGCTGAGAGGACTGGGACATTTGAATCTCCCGGTCTTTTCCCTGTCCCAGGATTTACCCTGAAGTTCTGATAAAGGAAACAAGCCTATTGAACAGACAAACAACACAGGACTGACAGGGTTTAAATACAAGAGAATCTGGGGAGCTGGGTGATTAGGAGGAACGAGAGGCAGGTGGGACCAATTAACAGGAACTGAAACTGGGGAAACGAGACACTGGTGAGCAGGGAGCTGGAGGACAGGAGGGCAGAACCTGACAGTCTGTCCATCGGATCGAAGTCCTTCACCCACATCATTTCAACATTTTTTTAAGAGCTCATTTCCCGTTTATTTTAAGATGTGTATTAATAATTTTGAAGTGTTTTTGTGATTACCGTGGGAAAGTTCAATCATCGAATTCATCGAGCATCTCAACAAAGGCGTGAACACCAACATAATATTACTGAGGATGTTCGTGCATTTTTAGAGGAGCTACACACATGTTTAGATGAGTTTAGTCCACAAATGCATGATTTTCACAAATTATACCTCATAGTAGAGAATAAAGGTTGAATATGGAACATGAACACCAGAGGGACATCTAGTGTTTGGAGGTTGTAGCTGCAACAATAGAACAAGGTTTCCAACTGTCTGGATGCCAGGTTCTCTGCCGATACGTGAAGTGAGCAGCCAGCACCGTGTCCAGTGCTGATCTAAACTCACTCTGGTTTTAGATCTTTTCTGGTCGCTCCTCTTCTGAGAAGGATAACAACATCTACTGGGCTCAGAAGCTTTTTATTAAATTGTTCCATATTCAACCTTTAAGTGACCAGTGTTTGCGAAAACATGTCGGACAGTCGGACATTGTACACGTGATTTAATATTGTCTTACGAAAAACTTTAAATCGTCGGACATTGTGACGGACGTCGTGCGTCTTCTCTGAACGTGCCAAAATAAAATAAACTTCCTGAAAACCACAAATTGCAGACTGTTGATGATTTGCTCTGATCCCGTGACACAGACATTTAATAATGTCTAATCCGAAGAGATCGTCTCTGTTTTCTGCAGCAGCTGCTGGAGCTTCTTCTGATTGTTTTAATTGATCTGGCTGCGCATGGTGTGCGGCACACCGTGTTTAAGCAGCTCCGCTGCAGCTGTATAACAAACACGAGGTAACTTAAGATCATTTCTTTATATTGTGATATTTGTGATGAACTAAATCTTCAGACAGAATGACATTTTGTCCTTAACAGCAGTTTATTAGAGTAGTTTAACAAACAACTGAGATAAACCCGCATCTCCAACTTCCAGTTTCACCTCAACCAGCCACAGCGTCTCTTAAAGGAACAGTAACATCAGGCTACAGCATCAGTCACAAAACGCCCTTATGGATCATTACAATATTTAGAAACACTTTCATATATAATATGTTGTTTCTGGTGTTTCATATTAATTTATAATAATTATATGATCTCTAATAATTTCCTGATAAATTCTGTTGGTTTATTTTCTCAGCAGAGGGACTGTCTAATCCTCATTTTCTGAATTTTTCAGAAAATCACGTTGATGGTTCTTTTTTCAAATTATGTCAACAGATTATTGTCACAATAAAAATATGTATAATATGTAAAGGTCAGAGGTCACTACATTACCCACTGTTAAATAGATACAAATCTGAAGCCCGTGAGGACATTGTCCTACGTGGATCAAAAATGTCCTGCGTGAGACGCTCTCACGTCTGCCAGTTTGGCAGGCGTGGCTCAAAGGTTTTCACAAACACTGAGTGACTAATGCAGATTTCAAATGACATAACATTTCTTGCTATGAAATAAATAATCAGCCAAACAGAAAATTCATTACTTTTTGCACCAAGTTTATAACAAGCTTATCTAAAAAGCAGTCTGTCTTTAACGTTAGAGTTAGAGCAACAGTACCAGAACACTGCACATTCACTAGTGTTAAGTTACCACTAGTGTGTTTATCTGTGTATCTCTATAAGTGATAAATTATCACTGTCATGGTATACAGTTTTTAAACAAAAATCATTTGGTTTGGAAAGTGAGACAAAATCCTCTTCAGTTAAATTTGTAAAAACAACCATTTGGTAAAAACTAGCTCTATGCCAGGTCTTCTAAGTGTATTCCTTAGTCACTCAAAAATGTGGACACACATAAACAACGTCTAGTGTTTATTTAAAATAGGCAAATTTGCCGTGTAGATGCATGTAGCAGTTTTGCTTAATTAGCCTAAAATGATGCATTTTGTTGTTTTCCTTTTCAGCTTCAAACTTTAAACAATCTGGATTTGCTCCTTATAAGAACTAAAATTGTAACCACTGGTTGAAATATTGTCAAAACTATATTTTGAGGAATGTGATGCTACCTCAACAACAATGAAATTCTGACACTAATATATTTTTGAAGATAAAGACAATCTTGGTGCGGCTCACGTTAAATGCAGTGTGTGGGACACATTTGACATCTTTTTAAACAAGTTAAAATGAAGTTATAATAGGTCTATGGTCTATATAAAACATGCTCATGTGTGCTAAGTCCCTCAAATAATGCAATCTCAGCAGCTCTATTTTTGACATTTTCAGTACCTTCCAGATTGAGTCGTTTCAGGGCTCTGTCACTTTAAGGACAACGAGCAGCTGCTGGCCACGCCCACCCATCTCCTGATTGGCTGCTATGAGGTGAGGAGCTCAGAGTAGAGCTGCTGCTACTCCAGCATCAACGGTGTATGTGTGTAGGGGGGTGAGGGGGGGGGGGTGGAATGTGCGTATTTCCCTTATTGTGACATCACAATAAGCAAAATTTTCAACCGGCTCACATGAACATGTTTTTTCCTGAAAATAAACTCTGAAATAAAATGAATGGATGGTTTTTATTTGCATTTTGAGTTTTTATAGAGGCAGTAAATGATAAATGAGCCACACTTGTGTAGCGCCTTTCAGAGTCAGAGGACTCCAAAGCGCCTTACACTACAGCGTATCATTCATCCAGTCACACTTTGGTGGTGATGCGCTACCATTTAGCCACAGCTGCCCTGACGAAGGCAAGGCTGTAGAGCACCGGCGCTGTCAGTCCCTCCGACCACCACCAGCAGGCAAGGTTGGTTAAGTATCTTGCCCAAGGACACAACGGCAGCATTCTCTGCTGGGCTCGATCCTACAACCCTCTGGTTACTGGACAACTCGCCCTACCTCCTGAGCTACTGCTGCCCCCCAGTAGAGACCCACATGGCCGCAAAAAAGATGAAAAAGATGAGATTGGCATAACATGTACCCTTTATGCCAAAGGGATACCCTTTTCTTGTTAGCTACATTTCATCCCTCATTCTGACTACCGCCTCAGAGCTTTAGGGCGTGCAGACATATATGTGTACATACAGTATAAACATGCACGTGTTCAGGCGTGGCCCCTGAGCAGCCAGTGGGTTTAGACCAAGGGACGTCTGAGTGTGGTGGATGGTGCAGTGCCAATTTCACGCCTCCACTCCTTTCTGCCTCTTCCAGCTGCACGCTTCATGTTATCTTCCTCTCACTGCCTCTCCTCCCCCAACAGTACTTTTCTTCTCCATAAATATACGAAAACGCAGCACTTTGTCAGATGACAGTACCCCCGTCCATTCATCCTTTACTCTCACCCTTTCACTCTCAAGTCTAAAAAAACCAGACAACACAATAAAGCCTATCTGAGCTAGCTCTGGATGAACAAGAAGCAGAGACAAAGCAACTCAAAGAGAAGACAGAAACCTTTAGCACACATAGAGAAACACCTCGATGGCATCAGGACAGAGAGAGGGCACAGGGAGAGAGAAACAGCTACATTAGCATGCCTAGCAGTAACATTTGTTTAGAGCATGTGTGACATTTCTCTCAACAAGCCCATGGCTGATTGAAGCAAGTCTCCTCATTAAGCATTAATTACACAACAATAGAAGTGGCAATTAGGTGGCGATGATTCAGTGCTGACATATTCCCACCTGGGCTAATGTCAACACAACATTATTACCATCGCCGCCTGCTGTGAATTCGGCTTCTCCACAGTCATAAACGTCAGCCTGCACATATTGCACCACAGTTGCTTTACGGAGAAGCAATATGTTTTCCTGTCCCTCGCTTCCTCTTTCTTCCCCGTCCGACCGGTGGCTCACATGCAGCAAGTCTTGTCCCCGGTGTTAAACGGGGAAGGCAGTGGGACTTTCATGGACATGCAGGTGGTAGGGCTCAGCCTTTTGTAGTGGTGCAGTGCAAGCTGAGGCCATGTGACCATGCTTTTGTTTGATCGGATCACCCCGAGAAAGACACAGACAGAGAAATGCAACTTATAATGTTAGCTTCATGCTACAAAACATCCACACTTGAAGGAATACAACAGTTCTGAGTTAAATGTATAAATATTTACTCTCTAACCCTTTGATAGCTTCCTGAACAGCCTCTGCTTAAAGAAATGGACTGGTGAGCTAATAGCAAGTTCAAACTCAGCCAAGACCAGAGTGTTGCTGCCTTCCTAAAACAGCTGCAGTCATTTAAGCTTCATGCAAGTGTTACCTCCACACCACATTACATTCAGTAGTGTTTGGTTACCTATGGTTATTTGTATAGAATAACCAGCTTGTCAGTGTCATCACTTTGAAGAACAATCACGGAATTATTAGAAAATATAAAGTTTACGCACATTAATAGTCGTAGCTCAGGCCAGCTCAGTGGCCTAGTGGTATGAGCCCCGGGACTGGGAGATCAGGGTTCAAATCCCGGTCGGGTCATACCAAAGACTTTGAAAAAATGGGACCCAATGCCTCCTCGCTTGACACTCAGCACTAAGGGGTTGGATTGGGGGGTTAAACCATAGATATCATATATATTGCTAGATGCCTTAACTGGGAGTCGACAGCGTCCCTAAAACACGGTGGCCATCTTACCTCGGACAGCTTACGTTCCGTTCTCAATGGTAGCAGATGGAAGGTGAATGAACAACTTAAACAAAATGAAATATTAACGGATTTACAAGCGGGTTGCATTATTACAAACCTGATAACTCATAGGCTTGCTAGGACATACTTTAACATTTTTAAATTAACGGGCCAACTCCGTCATATTTCACAGCCACATCTCTGGTGTTTATAACAAATCAAACCGTTTGAAAATCGGTTGAAAATTGAGCAAGTTAGAGTTATTTAAATAGTACATGCATCATTGACACCAATGTTACGAAAGGGGGCAGCTGTCTGAAGTAAGATGGCCGCCGCGTTGGGACGTTGATCAGCGCGGGTAAGGCATATAGCAATATATACATATCTATGGGTTAAACCACCAAATAGTGCCTGAGCACGACCACAGCTGCAGCTCACCGCTCCCCACCATGGGGATGGGTCAAATGCGGAGATGTAATTTCACCAGTGTGTGATGATGACTAATGGGACTTTGACTTTAGCGGCCTTATGCTAATAGGTGCTAGTGTGGCATTCCTAGGTGGGTGGTGAGACCGACCGTTAACATTTAAACTCCAACAACGCCACCTTGGGAATTACACCCAATTCATTTAAACTCTTCGCAAGACACGTAGATTCATTCTTTCGCAGGAAGTCAAGGTTAGGGTGGTTCAAAATAATTTATTACAATAAAAATGAATCTCTGCTTTACTGATCTTAAAACCCTATAATCCGGACTTACCAGTGGGGTGGGGGCCCACCACAGGCCAGTGGCAATTCACCCACCACCATGTCACCCACTGTGACCACACACACACACACACACTGTGCTGCAAACCAAAAAGACACACAGAAAACTGCTGCAGGGAGACCGTCACACCCACTGGAAGCCCAGCTGAAATAAAAACAGAATAAATAATTAAAACATGGAGGATAAATAAAAGTCCATTGTGACCATTCCCAACCCCCACAGTACTCTGGAGCATTGGACGCTCCTTGAGGTGCTCCTGCACAGTTGCTGTGGCTCCGTTGGTCCCATGGCCAGTATGAAGTTCTGTTAGCAGCTCTCTGGTCGATTGGTTATTGTTCCAGGCCAGACGCTTCTGCCTGCATTCCTCCCTTGGGTGCTCCTCCTCGCTCACTCCAGGCCAGAGGAGTGAGCGAGAGATCTGCTCTGGTCCAGGCGGTAGCCAGGTATGGTGCTGACCAGCGTCCTTTGTCCCTTGGCTCTGAACCGCACACAAGACATCACCGCTCGCCTACGGGCAGACAGCAAGGCCCCAAACTCCTCCACCCTCTTAGTCTGGTGGAGGGGCAGCCATTAGTCATTCAATCACACCTGCCCTGGTGAGCCTTTTAAAGGGGGCTGCCAGGGCCCTGATTGGCTGACCCCTAATCAGGTAAGTGGCAGCAGGTGGAGCACTCCACCCTGCCACACTAGTAATGCTAATGCTTCACCACATGCAGCAATTTCCAGACGTGCTTTAAAGGGGACCTAGAATGTAAACCAACATTTTCCTTGTTGTTGAATAAGACAGCTTGGGTGGTCAACAGCAGCATGCCAGAGTCAAAGCCAGGTGTGACCTACTTTTTATGTAAATTAGAAAGTTGAAAAAGGCGAGAGAAAAACTTCTGATCAGAGAAAGCCTTCCTTAACGCGTCACTAGGGGGAGCCACGCCTCCTCAAACCTGCATGTCACCAGTGTCTGAGGCCTTCTGGGGAAACCAACCAATCAGCAAGCAGCTCATTATTATATTCATGTCCTGGTCCAGTGGGAGTGGCTAACAGCTCTTTTCACAGCAAGGCTGGTTTAGGGGGTTTAGAAAGGCCTGTATCAGGGCTCCTGTGACAGATGAAAGCCTAAAGAACATTTCTGATGCTTTTAGAGGCTCAGAGCTGTTTTAGATTGTTGATTAACTGCATTCTAGGTTACCTTTAAATCAGTAACTCATAGTATGTTTGTGTTAACAGAACAATGAAAGAGATAATCAAGAAAACTTTTTCCTTTAACAATTCTTAACTTAAAGGGTCACACCCAGTGGGTGTGTCCAAATTCAGGGGCTTGACCCTTCGTCGGCAGAATTTGAAGGCCGATTTCGTCCCAGCGCAGCGGCAAAGGCTGTCCCAATTCAAAGACTCCTTCAAATGCGGTCCATGTATCTGGCCCTCTTGTCCCCTAATTTGAAGAAAAGGTCCGGTGTGTCCTTCT
>SSNS01000684.1:9846-17346 GCA_006937985.1 Aphyosemion australe | reverse complement strand
GATAAACAACACGATGATTTCATTTATTACGGGAACAAGGTGATCCAAACCAACCTGGTCCCTCTCTGTTAAATCATGAGTTAACTGTGATTTTAGGCAGCTTCACTACATGCAGACCTGTAGAGTTAGTGCTCTCATACACTTGTTTTTTAAATACATATGCTGTGGTCTGTGGGTCGTTTTCTGTGGGAAACAAAGCTCTGGTGCTCCTGTTTCAGGAAGTAGGAGTTAGCCGGAGGACAAGGGGGCAGAAAATGTCTAGCTGTTTTATCTTATCTGTTTGTGTAAAGCTTACTATGTGTCTGTTGCTGCTGCCTCTTCTCAATCGACTCATCTGGATAAATAAAGGTTAAGTAAAAAAAATGAAGTCTGACCTCTGATTGGCTAACAGCAACACGACTCTACCACTGACTCTGTTTGCTCTGCAACGTTGATGTTTTATCTCCACAAATAACACAAGCCTGGAGGAGTTCTGCTGTGTGGTGGAGTTGCTAATGCTAACGGTTAGCTTCTACTAGCCCAGACGTTCTCTGCTGTTTCCTGGACGCTAAACCAACAACAGCCTTCCCCGTCGTGAGTCAAGATGGGTGAGTCCATGAATGTTAAGTGACAGTGTGACGTAGATCTGTCAGGCTTTTCTAATCCTAGAGTTTCAGCGTCTATCGTCTATCCAATGCAGGAAATAGGGGTAGAAGACTTCACGTTTAGCCAGCATGTGAAACTCAGGGTGACTGATCATATTTCAAAAACAACAAGTAAAAAACAGTTTCTCAGGCATCTTAATCTTTAGGAAATTGCCGCCCCTCCCTATATGCAGAACACGCCATGTGCATAGGGCCCTGTGATCCATGGGGGGGCCATCTTGTGCAAGAGGACACATTCTCTTCCATGAGGCGCTGAGTGCTGACAGATGCCTGGAGGAGAAAATTCAGTGACTAAAGAAGCCAGAACAGGCCTCACGCCATTGGGGTTAGGGTCAGAGGGCTTTGAGGCTTCCTGAGAAAACCGCCATCTTCTCTCTGTAATGACGGTCGAGACAACTCTGTGCTTGCAGAACAACAACTAAAGAGGGGTGTCACATATTACAAAGAAGGTCAAGTATGGATGAGCGTGTGCGCTGTGTAATGGCAAGAGTAAACGGCGCACAACAAGGACAAATTGAGATGCTCTAACAAAGCAATTACATCTTCTAATAAAGCTGTAATTGTGTTTCATTACGGCGAGACGACATCATCTTTTATTTCCCCGCTCACAGAGTGGTGTCGGCTTGCTAACCTCTGGCTGGCTCGCACAATGCTTATTAAGCTTATGGTGATCACACATGTGCAGACAACAAACAAGTACACACACACACACACACACACACACACACACACACACACACATCCAGACAATAAAGTGCGGTAAGCCTCCAGCGTCTCAGGAAGGATCTCTCCATTGAGAACCTGTAATTATAGACCCTGTCTCAGGATAAATCAATTAACGCCAACATATAGCTTTTAATTTAATCTGTAGCTAATTAAAGTGGGGAGGCGAGAGGGAGGGGCAGCGGGGGTGGTGATAGAGGTGAGGCACTGAATGAGGTGTGTGTTGGAGGATGCTGGGGATCGTCTTGGTCCCCAGGTTCAGCCACGCGGAGCAGAGAAGATTGAAATGCATTCCTGTGGCAGTTTGATTTGGGGTCTCCCGCGGTAGCTCAGCCTCACGCAGCATCACCTGGAGCCGACTGACTGACAGGTGACACTTGAAATAATTTAGCAGCTCATTATAGGAGATTGACAAAACCTTGAAGCAGGAGAGCAATAATCTGTGACACATAGACAAAATGAAATAATAGAGCAATTTGCCTGCAGGAATCTTTCCATGATGCCCAGCGGATCCAAAACCTCATAACACAAAGAAACGGTACAAACCACTGTGAGTGACTTTGCCATGCCAACGGCCTATTTATAACCTCCCTGAATGGTAACTAGATGCATTTTTAAAAACGAGCTGCATCTCAGTAGTGCTGAATTATGAGACCTGCTTTAGTCATGGCAGAAATCTGCCCTGGCACCTCAGTCATTTCACCTTTTAATAATCCAAGGGGCTTGCATGCGTCAGCAAAACAAATAGATGCATTAAAGGAGCATTTTGTCCTGAAAAAAATAATAACAAACTATGCATTTTATTAATTTGGTATTTTCTTACGTTAAAGAGGTTCTTCTCTCATATTTTTAATATATTTGCAGTAGGCTACAGTAGGAATGAATGCCTTGTAAGTCGTACTCTGGAGGACAAAAGCTGCGGATTCATCCAGAGGAGAACGTAGCTTCAGACAACAGGATCTGGAGTCTTACTTCCTGACATGTGGACATCTCTCCTCTGATTGGCTAACAGCAACACGACTCTACCACTGACTCTGTTTGCTCTGCAACGTTGATGTTTTACCTCCACAAATAACACAAGCCTGGAGGAGTTCTGCTGTGTGGTGGAGTTGCTAATGCTAACAGTTAGCTTCTACTAGCCCAGACGTTCTCTGCTGTTTCCTGGACGCTAAACCAACAACAGCCTATTTTCTATCAGAAGCTAATGCAGGAGATAGGTGGAGGACACAGATTTCGCATTTAGCCTGCATGTTAAACTCAGAGTGACCGATCATTTTCAAAAATAAGTAAAAAATGTTTTCTCAGTGAAGGACCTCTTAAAGCTAAAATCACACTTCTTGTGCAAGCACACAGCCTCACTCCCCCCCATGGCCCTGTCTGACATCACTTCCTGGGCACCACCATCACCCAGGACCTCAAGTGGGAGCCCACCATCACCTCCGTCATAAAGCAGAGGATATACCTCCTGAGGCAGTTGAAGAAATTCCATGGCCACCCCTAGAAAATCGCTGGCCACTCCAGGGAAGACCAGTGTTCTTTAATAAGTCATATTAATGTTCACACAAACCATACATTTATCTTATTTAATGAAGACACGTAAAACCCTATAAAATGATATGTTTAATGAATAATCAGAATAAAATAATGTTTATGTCGCTGCTGCTCACCATTTTCAAAAGCAAGGTTTCAGTCACCAGAGTTGTTGTGGCTGTTTTAGTGAAGCAGCAACAGGCGACCTGAGCTGTTCTAAAATTCTAAAATAAATGTTGAAACAACATAAAATAACTGTTTCAAATGTTTTTTGTTTTTTTTTCAAATTTGATGTGTGTTGGACGCATATTTATTCGTTTTTTAATGACAATGAATAAAGGAGCATTTGTTACATCACCACAGGCTAAACATTCCCAGAGTTACCACGAGGATCAATTTGGTGTGCCACCCCAACATTTGCTAAGGCCCTATGGCCACCCCTATGAAACGTTTCTGGGGCGCCACTGGCTGGAGCCACCGTCAGGGACATGAAGAGGCTGCAGCGTGTCGTGCACCCTGCTGAGAGGTCATTGGCTGCAAACGTCCCTCTACACAGGACCTGTACACCGCCAGGACATTGAAGCGTGCAGGTCAGATCACAGCTGACCCGACTCACCCTGGACACTGTCTCTTTGGCTCACTCCCGTCTGGCAGGAGGCTCCGATCCATTCAGACCAGAACCTCTCGCCACCAGAACAGTTTCTTCCCCTTCTTCAGTTGGACTCTTGAATTACAGTCGTAGGACTGCCCACTCCAGTCACTTTGTTTCAGTCACTTGACCCTGTGTTTGTGTTTTGCACCTGGACTGATCCGTTCGGACCAGTAGTGAGTTTATGCTGGGTGCTGCTCCTGCCAAATGCTATGCAAAATAAATTGACAAAAGCAGATAAAGTGTTGTAGTGGACATTCCCTTTTGTGAGTGGTTCATCATGGTAGTAAAGGATTAGGATCTTTGTGTCAAAACAATTTGAAAAGGTTTTATCGTTGTCTTAATCAAGTTTATTAAAACAGTACCTTGTAGCTGTTTTTTCCAAGTTACAGAAATGATCCTAGGTCAGTGTCAAGTGCCAGTATCACGGGGGGACCTACAGTTAACGGGCGTGGCCGTATCAGTAATACCCTCTGCTAAGAGAGGCTATCCAGGGGGCAGGAGTTAGACGCAGGACCTAGGCGTGTCCCCTCATCACCAGCTTAAATAAAATCCTTAGCAGGTCCTGGACTGGGTTAGACTCATCAGGTCTGGGGATTTTCGGACCCTTAAAGATGGAGGGCTGGTCTCGGGTGCGATTCAACACTACACTGGTCGTTTCTCTAATTATTGCCTCCCTATAATATTATTATTATTATTATTATTATTATTATTATTATTATTATTATTATTATTATACTGTGCTTGTTTCTTATTTTTGCTTATCTATTTTTTTGCACCTATAACCGCAGCAATTTCCTAATGTTGTGATTTGTCACACATATGGCAATAAAACCCTTCTGATTTTGATTCTTCTCTGGTTTTTGTTGTAAAAGAGGAACAAACCAATTAAAGTCACTCTAGTTGTTTGCAAAATGAATGATGGAATACATCTGAAAGCAAAGTCTTTAAAGGAGCTAGAGGCAGGAAAAAAGAAACGATGCTCACGAGCGACGCACCCGGCTCTGCGAGTAACTGCAGCCCAGCACGGGAGCGTGCACAGACGGCTATGTTACACAAACACAAAAATACCATTACCTGACCCTCTTCACACGCTCTCACGCCACACCTCCAATATCTCACGCTGAAAAGGCAACTCCCCGCCGCTCTCACGGACAATATTGCGGCGAAGCAATCCACGCTGCAGCCCTGATCACAGCTAATGCTACTACTGTAGCATGATCACAGCTAATGCTACTACTGTAGCATGATCACAGCTAATGCTACTGCACGCTAGCTCTCTCTGAGTCATCGGTGAGGTCAGATCATTGTCATCATCTCTAAACACAACCTATAATGTTTCTTACCTGCTCACTAGGAAATGAGCCATGGCAGCATCCTTTTTGAGTCCCAGATATAGTTGAAGCAGCCTCCATTCGTCAATCACGTATCCGATATAGATTCGGGTCCCTGCCTGTCTTTTACCATATTTGGTTTTTGACTCACGAGATGCCGCTGAATAAACTTCCTTTGTGCCACGCTTGGTCGTTTGCTGGTTGCAGTAGAATCCATTCCCACAGTTCTTCTTTTGGAGTTTGGCGGTTGGCAAGCAACTTAAGGTGCAATAGCTCCACCTACCGATCTGCAGTGTCGAACACATTTTCTTTCTGTTTTGAAGCTGTCGTGAACGCGCAAGCAGTGTCAATTGACGCCATATCCGTAGGGCAGCGCGGGAAATTCGTGACCGAACTGCAGCGCATTTTGCAGCAAACAGCCTGTTCAAGAAAATGGAACGATACATGGGTGGCCTCATTCTTTTTGGTTTATAACGCTTCATCACCCATTAGCTTTGAAAAAATGAACATACATGTTTAATTTTTTACAGATTTTTTAAAGATCCTGCCCCATGTTCCTTTAAGAAGTAGGAAAAAGAATCCAGGAAACAAGTGAAACTGAGAGATACATCATCCTTCATCAGGTCTTCAGCTAATAACTCTGAGCTTCACCTTGTTGGTGTTAAAATATTTGATTTCTGTCAAACTGTGGAATCTTTAGTGGAATCTGAGAGAAATGTTTCAGGAATGAGAGCAAACTGATTCTTTGTGACATGCTGCTGCTAGGTGCCTAAAGATTCAACTTAAAACAGTTTTTGATAAGCTGTCTGTTATGTGTCAACACTGCTTCATTCCTGAGTTTAGAAGCATTCGTGGATCTGAATTATTCATGGGTCAGAGATAAGTGGTTTAACAAAAACGTCCCCTGATATGGTCGGCCACTGGACTGAACATGAGTTCACATCAGCTGAAGTTTGAAGGAAAACTTTGAAAGCCTGAAGAAATGATGTTTAAAACTACTTTGGAAAGATCAAGAGTTGGTCTACGCATTACTGGGTGGACTTTTAGTTACTGCTGATGACTAGGATGGTTTAACAGTTTAGGATGGCAATAGACCTCACCCCTACCATCAGTTAGAAGACCCCTCCAGACTATGAGCAACGGAGCAAAGGTTCAAGAGGAAAACTGGTTTGGGATGAGCTGACAGGCAGACGTCTGAGACTGTAGCAGAGCAGAGGCTGATCTACATGCCAGGTTTCATCTTTGGTGTGTGGAAGCCAACTAAAAGTACAAGGTCACGAAACACAAGCTGCTGAAACCAGAAGGAGAAAACAAAATAATGAGTAAAGGAGAGGGGAAAAGTAGTAAATGACAGGGAAAAGTGACAGATCTGTCTGCTGCGGTATCTCATTATTGGCTCAGGGACACAATGTGAGGTGACAGGCCTCTGTGTGACAAACATGTCCTTAGAAAAATAGTTTCTCATCCTGCACTTCATCACTCTCTGCCTCGACACTCACGGCTTTCAAACGTCTGGTCACATTAAAACTTGGCAGATCATTAGGAACAGGAAGGGATTCTTTAGACAATGGAAGTCAAAAATGTCTTCAATTAAGGCGACCCGTTGACTTTCGTCAGATCAACATTTAATTTGCAAAAAAACACTTCAGCATCCAATAAAGTTAGAGGTTAATGTTACAAACCCAGATTCTGACTCACTTGCTGACATACGTTTGAACCCGACATTCCTGAAAGGACAAGAAATGTGAGATGACCGACCAAATGCATGAATGAATGTGTGTAAACTGCAAACAAACTGAGACACTATTAAAGAGGTCCTTCACTCATATTTAATACATGTGCAGTGGTCTCCAGGAGGAATGAATGGGTTGTAAGTCGTGCTCTGGGGCAAAAAGCTCCGGTCCACCTGTTCGAGGAACTAGAAGTGAGCCAGATCAGACTAGAGCACGGCAGGATGTGGAGTCTTACTTCCTGATATGTGGCCATCTCTCCTCTGATTGGCTAACAGCAACACGACTCTACCACTGACTCTGTTTGCTCTGCAACGTTGATATTTTATCTCCACAAATAACACAAGCCTGGAGGAGTTCTGCTGTGTGGTGGAGTTGCTAATGCTAACGGTTAGCTTCTGCTAGCCCAGACGTTCTCTGCTGTTTCCTGTATCAGTAGCAGTAGTCATAATAGTAGTCGTAGTAGTAGTAGTACTTGTAGTAGTATCAGTAGTAGTAATAGTAGTAGTAGTAGCAATAGTAGTAGCAGTAGTAGAAGCAGAAGTAGTAATAGTAGTAGCAATAGTAGTAGCAGTAGTAGTAATAGTAGTAGCAGTAGTAGTAGCAGTAGTAGTAATAGTAGTAGTAGCAGTAGTAGTAGCAGTAGTAGTAATAGTAGTAGTAGTAGCAGTAGTAGTAGCAGTAGTAGAAGCAGTAGTAGTAGTAGTAGCAGTAGTAGTAGCAGTAGTAGTAGTAGCAGTAGTAGTAGTAGCAGTAGTAGTAGTAGTAGCAGTAGTAGTAGCAGTAGTAGCAGTAGTAGTAGCAGTAGTAGTAGTAGCAGTAGCAGTAGTACTATCAGTAGTAGCAGTAGTAGTAGTAGTAGTAGTAGTAGCAGTAGTAGTAGTAGCAGT
>SSNS01000683.1:203951-231451 GCA_006937985.1 Aphyosemion australe | reverse complement strand
GGATGAACTGAGGCTGAAATTTGGCTGACAGCTGCATCCTTCTAATTTCCTGATCCTGGCTTGATTCATCCTTTACTGACTCTGCTAAGCAGCTCGCAGCTTCCACAGCAGTTTGTCCCAATAGCCCTTTTTATAAGACACACCATGCCGGCAAATCAGCGCAATATTACCGCAACGTGTTTCTTATGAACGCGCTATAGCAGCATCACGTTGCGGGAATTTTGCGGCATTCGTGCCGCCACGCTTGGTAGTAATATTGCGGTAATATTGTGGCTTCGCCGGTCTTATAAACGCACATTAAGCCTTGGCGCAACAGAGGGAGGTGTCATGACCACGTGATGAATTAATGCTGCGCTCCGGCCGGGAATTATGTTAAAAATGAAAGTAAACCCGCGCTTAAGTTTCACGTTTGTAAACAGAACCAGCTGAGATGATTAACTGGACCGATGCGGTGCTCCAGGAGCTTCTCTCCGTTAGATCTGCAGCTCAGATCATCTGACAGCTCACAGGGATGGTGGAGGACACACACCTGTAGCTGGTTGTTAAAATAAAAACTTAAGGAGTGCTGCTTCGATCGCAATAAAAAGCAAGTTATGTCCAAAATACACGGAAGTCAGCGACAGTGCAGAGACCGCCCCCATACCTCCTTTTTGCCGCCATCGCGTAATCTTTTATAAAACTGACATGATTGCGCAACATTACCGCCATGGTCTGAGCTCTTATAAACGACCCAACGCTCCCTGATGCCGCATCAGCGTTGCGGCAAATGGGCGGCATTGTTTTATAAAAAGGGCTTATAAGACCAGGAACTCCAGTAAGAGCAGAGGAAGACGTTGAGTGTCTATACTAATAGCTGGTGTAGCTGTGCACAGTCCCTCCTCCCTGGACCTGAGATATGAGACAGAATGTACAGTTGTGGCAAAAACGTTTTGAGAATGACACAAATATGGGAAATTGGAGAAGTTGCTGCTTAAGTTTTTATAACAGCAGTTTGCATCTACTCCAGAATGTTATGAAGAGTGATCAGATGAATTGCATAGTCCTTCTTTGCCATGGAAATGAACTTAATCCCCCAAAAAACTTTCCACTGCGTTTTATTGCTGTCATTAAATGACCTGCTGAGATCAATTCAGTAACGGTCTTGTTAACTCAGGTGAGAATAATAATAATAATAATGGATTGGATTTATAAAGCGCTTTTCAAGGCACTCAAAGCGCTTTCCATTATTCATTCACTCTCACATTCACACACTGCTGATGATGTTAAGCTACTATGTAGCCACAGCCGCCCTGGGGCGGTCTGACAGAAGCGAGGCTGCCATTCTGCATCATCGGCCCCTCTGACCACCATCAACACAGGCAAGTCGGGTTAGGTGTCTTGCCCAAGGACACAACGACAGCGACTGATTGAGCGGGACGCGAACCTGCATCCTACCAATTGCAGGGGGTCCACTGAACTCCTTGACGAGCACAAGGCTAGAGATCATCAGGAGGGTGATGCTTGAAATCATTGTTCTTCCATTGGTAACCATGGTGACTTGCAAAGAAACGCGTGCAGCCATCACAGGCAAGGATATTGTGGCTACTAAGATTGCACCAAAATCATCAATTTATAGGATCATCAAGAACTTCAAAGAAAGAGGTTCAGTTCTAGTTAAGAAGGCTTCAGGGCGTCCAAGAAAGTCCAGCAAGCGCCAGGATCGTCTCCTAACGAGGATTCAGCTGCGGGATCGGAGTGCCACCAGTGCAGAGCTTGCTCAGGAATGGCAGCAGGCAGGTGTGAGCGCATCTGCACGCACAGTGAGGCGAAGACGTTTGGAAGATGGCCTGGTGTCAGGAAGGGCAGCAAAGAAGCCACTTCTCTCCAAAACAAACATCAGGGACAGATTGATCTTCTGCTAAAAGTATGGCGAATGGACTGCTGAGGACTGGGGCAAAGTCATATTCTCAGATGAAGCCCCTTTCCGATTGTTTGGGGCATCTGGAAAAAGGCTTGTCCGGAGAAGAAAAGGTGAGCGCTACCATCAGTCCTGTGTCATGCCAACAGTAAAGCATCCTGAGACCATTCATGTGTGGGGTTGCTTCTCATCCAAGGGAGTGGGTTCACTCACAACGTTGCCCAAAAACACAGCCATGAATAAAGAATGGTACCAAAAACCCACTAATTCTGACCAACTCCAAGAAGTGATGATGAAAGAATGGGTTGCTATCAGTCAGGATTTGGCCCAGAAGCTGATTGAGAGCATGCCCAGTCCAACTGCAGAGGTCCTGAAAAAGAAGGGCCAACACTGCAAATACTGACTCTTTGCATAAATGTCATGTAATTGTTGATAAAAGCCTTTAAAACATATGCTTGTAATTATATTTCAGTCCATCACAGAAACAACTGAAACAAAGATCTAAAAGCAGTTTAGCAGCAAACTTTGTGAAAACTAGTATTTGTGTCATTCTCTAAACTTTTGGCCACAACTGTAGACCCTAACCTCCACACTCATGATAACTGATGTTGACACCAGAGAAGGTCAGGGGTCACCAGCCTTTGTGAAGCTGAGAGCTACTTCACATGTATTGAGCCTTATTATTAGCTACCATTACACAAAGGGGTGTTATGGGCCCACTACCAACCTTTGGACTAGAACAGGCCAGAGTTTAAAGTAGAAAACTGGAATTTTCAGAAACCTGTAAATATGATAGTCTGACCCTGCTCTGTGATATAATGTAGGCAAACGTCTTTTTATTTTTATTTTGCTAAGACCACTCCCATCTTATAAAGACCCATGCAGTTGTACTTGACCTCTGCTCAGCATTAGCCAGTATTCGACGTCCACTTACATACAGATGTCAGTCAGAACGTGAACGCACCTTTGAGGAAGTTCCAGACTGAGCAGCATGTTTGAGCTGTTTACAAAGACACGGCAAATCACGAAGCAGCTACAACCAATTCCACGACTGTCTGCTTCTACTGTCAGACGACTATCTAGAAGCCCTCAACTGACACACTCACGGGGAGCCCAAAAAACGTCCTGTCTCAACCTACATTAAAGGTATTGCGAACGTTCTTTACTTCCGGGTGGATCATCTAAACCATTCGTCTGCATAACTGTCAATCATTCTGGTGAAGCTAATCCTGGGCTAGTTTTCACTTGGTGCACATGTGCATACAAAATACCCCCCCATCCCACAGGGCTCCCCCAGAAGCCTCTGTGTACTTTGTACCCTGACACTAAGTACGTTTTTCATATTTTTAAATCATTTTCTTGAGCCAGTAGGTGCTAAAATAACCCTTTACAGCCCCCTCCGCTCCTTGTGGGAAGAATATCGTGTTTGCAACTTGAGTCTCTCCGAACCGCTGCCCTGCAGTCTCACGTCACGTCTCTAACGAGAAGCAGTAACGCTTTATGGCAATCCATGTTTACACCCCCGCAGAACAGATGAGGTCAAGGTCAGATTAATTTGTATAGCACGTTTAAACAGCTGTTGCTGACCAAAGTGCTTCACAGCATTAAAACAACAGATCACATTACAAAAATAAAACATTTATTAAACAATGCGACTAGATTCAAATAAAAACAAAGTTAAAATAGGTGAGACAAAATGCTCAGGACAATCCCTGATCCAAGTATTGGTCATCACAGAAAATCTAAAATAACTTAAAACAAGGCTAAAAGAAGTAGAAAATACCTTATTTGTTACTAATTAAAAACCAGCTCATAAAAATGCATCTTTAACAAAGTTTTAAAATGACTCAGAGTCTGAGCAGCCCTAATAGTTGCAGGGAGTCTATTCCACAGTCTGGGGCCTGCCACAGAAAAAGCCCGATCACCACGGGACTTCAGCTTAGCTCTAGGGACCAGCAGAAGATTCTGAGTAGCAGATCTCAAGGCTCTTGGAGGGGCATGAACTTCTAAAAGCTCAGATTGATAAGAAGGGGCAGAACCATTCAGCAACTTAAAAACAAACAACAGCAGTTTAAACTGGATCCTATAAAATACAGGAAGCCAGTGCAAGGACTCCAGCACTGGAGTGATGTGCTCGCTACATCCTGCGTTAATGAGCTGTACCTGGTTAGCATTTACGTTATCATGTTCATCATGGCGGATATGGAACTTCAAAGTATTCAAAATTAAATAAATAAATAAATAAGACATTATGAAATAAATATCAACATGAATAAATACTAGACAATTATGTAATCTGACAATGAAATTGTGAAATAACAGATTGTAAAATCTAAGCTCAATATTATGAAATCATTTTCATTTTTCTATTAAAATGTGTTTATTAATATAACATTTTATTTCAAGTCATTTTTTCATAATAATCCCAAATGTTATTGAGGCGTTTTTATTTAATTCTTTCAGTTTTTATTACATAACGTCTTTTTAACAAAGTCAGCTTTTATTTCATAATTGTGTTTTTTCCATGGCTGATTTATTTCATAATGAGAATTTACAGCAGAACGTCTCAGTCAGTCAGTCAAGACAAACAGGGCGGGGCTAGTTTGTGATTGGCTACTCATTCAGTCAGACAAAGGAGGAAACCGTAGCAAAGTCCGTATTACTCGGCTTTAGACCCAATTTCCAGACAAAGGTACACGGATTTAATCAACAGATGTGCTGGACGTGACCCGTATATCACGAACATTAGTGAGTTTTCTTTTTACCAACAGTCGAGGCTGTTGATATGAGACTACCGCTGGTCCTTCAGCATTCTTCTACACGAGACAACAGATGAACACATTTAAATGTTTGGAGGCATTTAACTGTTTTGTCAGCGGGTGGGTCCACAACTCGGTACCAAACGGCTCCGTGATGATTGCTGCTTGGTCCTCGTCAGGGTGAGTGTTTGTTTTTATCCTGTTTTATGGGTCAAGATGCTAACAGCTAGCAGTAGCGGCTATGTAAACAAACATCTTACACACCTTCATGACATCGTAAGCCTGAGGATCGTTTATGTCTAAAGGTAAACCTCTCTCAGAGATCAAGGGAAACACCTCTGAAGACCTGGATTATTGTGAAGGAGGATGGAGAAGTCACTGCAGCTGCATGACAGGGTCAGTGATTTAGGCTACGGTGTTAGCAACTACTGCATGTTCCAGATGTTTCCTTTCATAACTATATACTCCTTAATCAATGCATCTAAATAGTTAAGGCAGCAATATCAGTATTTTACTGTTGTCTAATATTGTTGTTGATTGCATTTGAGGTTTAAAAATGACAGTAACTGCTGGAGCCATATACGTGTACTTTTATAAGAATTAGTGAACTGAGCAGAAATATAATCATTTGTTATTTACATGTTTCTATCATGATTTTAGTGTCCACACTCTGAGCAAGAAGAGGCCGATCTGCACTTGTGTGCTGGGAGAAAGGGCTTCTGCCTCCTCGATGAAGGAGATGAAGTCATGCTGGACCAGAGTCATCATGACTACTACCTTCTATGTTCATCCTCAGCTCCACATCGTAGAAGTAGAGGACTGTGACTTTGGTGTGGAACCACAATGACACTTTTGTTGAAAGGATTTTGCCTGATCTTAAATTTTGGGATGATGGAACTCCTAGTTGAGTTTTTTTAGACACAGTTTACTTCCAGAAATACTGGAACACCAAGTTACAAACCTACATTTGAAATGTGATTAAAGCAAATGAACTTGCATCCAGGCACTCTTAGGAGTGGGCCGTGTGATTTATGGCTGTTAATATCAATACTTCTGTATGACACAGGATCCCATGTTGAATAGTAAAGACCTGAGTGTGGTATTTGAGTCCTGGATGTTTTACTATTTGCCGTACATACTAGTTATTAAACTCATTATTTACCGTATGTTCATATGCTGTGAGAGCACTAAGTGTCATAATGTACATTAAGTTACACAAATTGGAGAATTAATAAAAATGGTGAATGTGATTCAGAGACAGAATAACACAAATGTTTATTTACAAGATTAGATTTTGAACAATTATTTAAACAACTTTGAGAACATATAGTGATAAAAAACTGGAATAATTCTGTAACAGACACACATAATTGGACAATTACAGGAAAGTACTATTTACTGCCTGATGTATGTCATCACTACTCCATCAGGTCATGGACAGTACTCCTTCCCTTCTGTCTCCTGTGAGACAAACAGGAGCTCCTGACCAACATGATCTGGCTACTTGATTTGAATTTCTAACCTTTCATGAGGTCTGAAAACTGCTTTATGACAAACTCTGGAAGCAGAGGACAGAGAAATCTTGACCCTGAAAACGAAATCTTTCAATGGGAGATTTAGTCACAACCTCATCAAAACTAAAATGAGCTGCTCAGATGTAGACAACACAGACACAGGTGATGTAGGGCTCACAGCTCAGAAATCTGCCTTTAAACTAAAAAGTTAGGGAGCCCTGTGTAGAACTTGGTCTTGTTGTTTCCAAAGGAGCCCTGGTTAAACAGTGGGTCCAGCGCTGTGGTCTGCAGATCCCCCAGCTCTGTTGTTCTGAACATCCTCCATCTTCTCGATGTCATCCATCGTAAGCTCAGTCTGGCATCTGCAGAGCCTGCAGTAGGGAGCATAGTTAGTTCATTCATGAATATGAATCAGGTGAAATTTTATCTTTTTACAAACAAGCAAGTTGTCTGGTCCAATAAAACAGGTTGTCTACAAAACCTTTTTGTTATTAAAAACACAAACACTTGAGAGGCTTAAACGCTGAAACTCTGCCAGGCTCTCAGGCCAAATGATGTGTAGCAATTTATTAAATAAGGAGACATTCTCTTCATTTTGTACAAGTTTCAAAATATATGTCTATGCATTTAAAATTTTTAATACATTTGTTCAATTCTCAACAGACTTAATGAACTCCCTGTGTTTGGTAGGAGACTAATTTTTAGTTTTGAGTCATTTTATCTTTAAGTAGCAGCTCCTTAGGCTACTTTACCCTCCTCTGCAGGTTACACAACTTAATACAAACCTACCTTGATCATTTATAGTCTCATTCCCACTGATGCACTCTGGTTGAGGGCTGTCAGCTGTCTGCTTCAGGTCGAAGCTCTCCACTAGCTTCTCTGCTGAAGACCCAACATGGCCTCTGCTCATTCTGACTGTCTGTGGTCCTCCTTCAGCTCCATCCTCTGCTCGAGGCCCAGCCTAAAAAGTCCCAGTGACGTCCATATTAGACTACATTTAACAACAACGTGATGCTATTTAAACAAAGCTAGCTAGCTAACATACCTTTGACTTTGTTAAAAAGACGTTATGTAATAAAAACTGAAAGAATTAAATAAAAACGCCTCAATAATAATTTGGATTATTATGGAAAAATTTATTTTATTTTATTTATTTATTTTAATAAACACTTTTTTTAATAATGAAAATTATTTCATAATATTGAGCTTAGATTTTACATAACAATCTGTTGTTTCACAATTTCATTGTCAGATTACATAATTGTCTAGTATTTATTCATGTTGATATTTATTTCATAATGCCTTATTTATTTATTTAATTTTGAATACTTTGGAGTTCCATAGGCGGAGACTCAGAAGAAACAAAGAAAACATTTATCCCAGCTTTATTTATTCTGAGAAAAAAGTCAGAATTGTCCTTCTTGACTTTTTTCTTTTCAGTGGCCCTCATCCTCTTTCGTACTTGATGGATAATAAACATGTTTTAGTATTCATTTTCTTTTCCTCACTTTTTTTAATCATAACTTTTACTTTTCCCATTTTTTAAATATTTGTTTAATTTCTTTACTTTTTTTTGTTCTTGTGAAGCACCTCATGATTTTATCTGGCTTCTAACAAAATAGTCAACTTCAAATCAATATATGATTCATTCATTATCAATAAAGTTTGATTAAATAAGAATGGCAACAGATAAAAGTGTACATGCATACATTTCTCAGTGGTGAGTGCTGAACTTCTTGCTATTAATTACCTCCAAAGTTGTTCTAGCTTTTTTACTTACGGCATCATCTTGTTTGGAAAGTTTAGATTTGCAGATACAGAAGTTTGTTTTTCATGCAAAATATTATTTCTCTGCAGTAGCTGTTAGTTATTTAAAATGTGGATTTGAATCTATTACCCTACATAACGGTCCTTAGCCAACATATCTGATAAATCATTCTGATCGTAGGTCATTCAGGAGCAGATTCCTCTCAGCTGAGAGACAGACTGTTCCAGCGTCTTTATTTTCTTCTCCAGCAGCAAAATGAATCATTGCTGCCTGTGCTGGCAGACATTCCCACTCTGAGCAGGAGCATTTTTATACAGGTGGAAAAAATGAACCAGAGATCAACTTAGTAATGCAGTCAAAAACCCTTGTCTCGCACAGCGCTGTTAGACACTCATCTGTACAGGTTATCAGTAAAAAAAGGTTGATTTAGGTGTTGCTCGCTCTTTAAAGGAGCAATATGTAAGAATTCTACAATGAAATAATCCCAACACAGTCTTAATGTTTCAGTTACGTTGGAAGGAAGGTTACATTGAAACAGATCAGCCAGCTGAGTGGGTTGTCAGTTTTTCTCCTTTAGTCACTGTTTACTCTTAGGTACCTCATGGTTCGATTTCGGTTTATCGTCCTTCGATTCAATTATTAAACGATTATGATGATTACCATGGTTACCACTATTTTTGATGCATTTAGTTTAGCTTTTTGATACTTTCAAATGAATTCAGCACACATTAATTCAAGCTACCAAATACCTTTTACTCCACTTTATTATTTATTAAGACTGAACACATACCCCACATAGGTTTGCATAAACAATTACAGGATAAACTTGAATAATGAAAATGAACGTAAACATGTCAGTTTCGCTTTTTTAAACCGAATCAGCTGAGAGTCGGCAAACTGAAGCGATGCAGAGATGCGGAGCGTCTGGTCTTTACATCACCTGACAGTTCACGTGGGACTGTGAAGAACAAACACCTTTTGGAGCAGCTCGTGAAAAAAGCCGCAAGTTATGTTCAAACTAAAAGGATGTTCGTGTCGGCGCAAAGACAGACCCCACTATCACGTAATCTTTGTGAAAGCACATGATAGTTTTGCTGATATGTTTGATCCTCTTCTATGTACAGATTTTGTCGATGTGGATGATTTCATGCACAGGGCCGGCTCTACCCAATTTGGTGCTTTCTTGCCCCCCCCAATATAAACCAATAAAAGCAAAACATAAAACACAATGAATCAAGTAAAAGACTGACTTTAAGTTGCTTTTTAAAATGTCCTCTGATGGCTGATTTGTATCTAACAGTGGGTTCTGCTGTGACCTCTGACATTTATATACTATCATTAATGCAACAATAATCTGTTGCTATAATTTAAAATAAAAACCATCAATGTGAATTTTTGCAAAATGCAAACTATTTTCTAGTATGAGGTTTAAAAAGTCACTTTGACCAGAAAAATAGAATAAACAGACAGAACTGATAATAAATGATCAGAAAATTATTACGGATCATAATCTAATTATTAGGAGTTATTATGAAACACCAAACATGAAAACATCTGAAGATCTTCCAGAACACTGAAATGATCCTAAGAGGTTATTGTAACGTGTTCATGATGCTGCTGCTCTGTTACTGTTGCTTTAAGGTAATGTTTACAGTCTGTGAGAGCTGCATGTGCAGCTGGTGAGATGCAGATCACACCAGCTGTTTAACAGCTTTAATAAACCACTGGTAACCCTGCTGAAAAACCAGCATAGACCAGCATATCCTTTTAAAACACAGGTAGGAGATCTTATTACCTTATTCTGCTGACGTTTCGACCATCGCTGTGGCCTTCTTCTGAGCTAAGCTGCTAACGCAGCTTCACTTCCGCTTCCTTTTATGTGCGGGCAGCAGGGGACGATGTCGCCCCCTGCTGCCCGAGCTGTCCTCCTTGATGACGCAGTCCCATGCGTGGTCCAACGTGTATACCCCATCGTCCCTGTTCATGGTCCTGTGTCCACGTCTCCTTATTTCAATAGCTTCCTTTATCCATCTCTTGTATTTCTGTTGTTCAGTGTTGACAATCCTTGTGTTGTCCCAGTCCATGATGTGGTTTTCTCTGGTGCAATGGTCTTGACTGCTGATTTCCTCATTGTGCTCTCTGCTTCTTGTTTTGTTGCTCTTGTGTGTATTCTTCTTGTTTCTTTTTCACATTCTTTTCTGTGTTCTGCTGTTTGTGTGTTAAGTTGACGTCCTGTTTCTCCTATATATGTTTTATTGCATAATTTGCAAGGGATTTCATAAATGACTCCGCATTTTTTTCCTGCTGGGATCTTATCTTTGGGGTGTACCAGTCTTTTTATAACTGTTGAGTATGGTTTGATTGGTGTGTTTATCTTGTGTTTTTTCATTGTTGCTACTATTTTTTCTGTCGTTCCTCTGATGTATGGGAGGGTTATTACTGGCTTTGGTTCCTGTTTTTCTGGGTTTTTCTTTTCTTTTTGGTTGCTCTATTCTTTCTGCTCTTGTTTGTTGCTTTCCTCTACTAATCGCCCACGTTGGATATCCACAGGTTTTTAGTGAGTTGTGTATGTGTCTGTTTTCTTGACTGCAGTCCTGTTTTTCTGTTATAATTTTCGCTCTGTTGTATAGTGTTCTTATCACTGACATTTTGTGTATCGTGGGATGTTCTGATGTCCATAGTAAATATTGATCTGTGTGCGTTGGTTTTCTGTATGTATTTATTTTAAGCGTTCCATCTTGGTTTTTGCTGATCCTCATGTCCATGAATGTAATGCTGCCCTCTGTTTCTTCCTCATATGTGAACTTTATGCTTCCTGTGTCGTCTATGTTGTTTAAATGTTCTGTTATTGCTTGTGTTTGTCCTTTAGGTATGATTTCTAATATATCATCTACATATCGCTTCCATAGCTTTATTTGACAGTTTTCGGGTGCAGTGGTTAATGCTTTTTGTTCTAGATCTTCCATGAAGAACTCGCAGAGGGTTGCTGATAACGGATTCCCCATCGTGAACCCTTCCAGTTGTCTGTATTTTGTCTCGTAAACAAAATATGTGGAGTTTGCAACCAGTTTTATTAGCTGTGCTATGTCATCTATTTTTAGATTTGTTCTTTTGTGTAGGGTTTTATCTCGTCTTAGTCTGTCTATTACTATGTCTATGGTTTTTATTGTTGGTGTCTTTGTGAATAGAGATGTGACGTCATGTGATACTAGTATGTCCTCTTTTTGCAGTGTGATCTTTTTTAACTCCTTTGATAACTCTATGGTGTTTTTACAGTGTTGTTCTGTGTTGCCTAATAGTGGACTGATGATTTTACTGATATCCTTTGCCATGTTATATGTTGGAGTTCCTATACTGTCTACTATTGGCCTAAGTGGCGTGTCTTTTTTATGTATTTTCGGTGTGCCGTATATTCTTGGAATAATGTTTGCCGTTGGTATCCAGTGCTTGTATGTTTTTTCTGTTATTCTGCCCTTTTCTTGCAGTGGTTTGAGTATTTTTTTCATGTTCTTCTTAATCTCCTCTGTTGGATCTTTTTTTAATATCTTGTATGTGTCTTTGTCCTCTAACATGTGCTCCATCTGTTCTTAGTACTTATCCATTATTACTGTTGTCCTTCCTTTGTCTGCTGGTACTATTGTAATGTTTTCGTTTCTTGCTAGAGTGGTTATGGCCCTTCTTTCTTCTTTGGTGACATTACTGTGTTTTATTTTGCTGCTCTTCAATATCCCGACTACGCTGTTCCTGAGTTCTGCTTTCTTTCCTTCCTCTGTGATTTGTTGACATGCTATTTCTGTCGCTACTATAAATTCTTCGTAAGGTATATGTTTTGGTGTTATTGCAAAATTGAGTCCTTTCTTTAATATGCTTTTTTCTGCTTTGGTCAGTTGATGTTGTAAGAGGTTACATACCCATGTAGTTTTTGTGTTCCCATCTTGTTCCTCCTTTTTCTTTTTTCTTTCTGTGAGCTTTGTTAGCTTCTTTATGTGCCTATCTTTTATCATATCATACACGGAAGCGGAAGTGAAGCTGTGTTAGCAGCTTAGCTAAGAAGGCCACAGCGATTGTCGAAACGTCAGCAGAATAAGGTAATAAGATCTCCTATCTGTGTTTTAAAAGAACCAGTTAAAGGATTACAGTAGATACACAGAATGAACGTACTGAAGATGGACCAGCATAGCTGGTTACCAGCATATGTTGTGTTTTAGTGCTGGTATGCTGGTCCAGTATGGGATGCTGGTGATAGGATACTGGACCAGCACCAAAACACAACATATGCTGGGAACACCTATACTGGTCTATGCTGGTTTTTTCAGCAGGCAAGAGCTAAATATGATTGTGTCTCTAGCTTTAGTGCTGCACAAACGTTAAAATATTAAGAAACTAGCTTAGTTAAGCCTTCCCAGGATGCTAACATGTCATGATAACATCATCATTACTGTAACATTTCCTTACCTCTGTCTTTGTCGCGTTTTTCCTCCTCTTCTTTTTCCTCCTCTGGGCACCAGGTCATTTAGGGCGTTTTGACATGTTGAGCTAGCTGACTCATCAGAAATGACCCAAGTAGCAGGTAGAGGCTAATGAGACGGACGCTAGGTTCACGTATCGTTTACAACTTCAGTAAAGTTGGCAAGATATTGGCAGACTCGACATCTACAGTTCAATAACTGATCAGAATGTCCTTATGAAATATAACATACCTCTGTAGTATCGTGGCAAGGTAGTGAAAAAGCTACAACCTCATTTTTTCCCTAAACAACCACCTGTCCTCTGCTCCTGACGCAGCTAGCACATGAAACTGCAGCAAGCGCTCAGGGACCGTCTGCAAATATAAACACTAGAAATGGCTGAAAAGATATAAAAACTCCACACTTGTACACTGTAGTGTCGCCAAATTCACAAAATAAAACACTACACACATGCTGTGCTACTTAATAACATTTTCTAAGGAGGTACATTGATGTGGGCTTGATCTTTTAATATTAAGACATACATTTAACGTTTTTTTTATTCTGCAATTTTGCACCCTGGCCAGAGATTGCGCCCCAGGCAGTCGCCTGTCGGCAAAGCCGGCCCTGTTCATGCAGTGTTTTAACAATCACTGTGTAGAAACTCGACTAGGTGGCCCCTGTTAAATCTAACTTGTCTACACAAAGAAAACCGTGCCCTTGGATAAATGAAGACATTCTAAAGCCTGGGACACACAGGAGACGGACGCGCTGCGCCACGGAAGCGCCGCGGCTTTGGGAAGTCAAATGGTCACACCGGAAGCGCCGCTGAACGCTTATTGGAAAGTCATGTGATAGTCACAACATCACGCGGGACTTGAGAACAGACACAGCCACTCCACGGCGCGCTGCGTCGCTTGAAATAGAACTGGCGCCTATCTTCAGCACCTCTGCGCGGACCGGCGCTTCTGGGACGCGACGCTGCGCTCCCCGTGTAGCCACTCTCATGGCTTCTAATGGCTTCTTTTTAAAATGATGGCGCGGGCGTGACGCGGCGCGTCTGTCTCCTGTGTGTCCCAGCCGGCTTAAG
This sequence comes from Aphyosemion australe, assembly GCA_006937985.1. Taxonomy (NCBI): domain Eukaryota; kingdom Metazoa; phylum Chordata; class Actinopteri; order Cyprinodontiformes; family Nothobranchiidae; genus Aphyosemion; species Aphyosemion australe. The sequence continues at coordinate 217,975 of SSNS01000683.1, read as the reverse complement.
TCTTAAGAGGCTGTGTCGAAAGACTGAACGCCTGTGGAAATCCTCCCAACTGTAGGTGCATAGGCTCTACCTCAGGGATCTTATGTCGTCTTACAACGTGATGGTTGAAAATTCCAGGTCAAATTACATTCGTCAAATAGTAACTTCAACTAAGAAAAATCCCAAAGTGTTATTTGACACAATAAATTGGCTTGTTTGTCCTGCTGCTCCAGGTACTCCTGTTTTCTGTGAAGCAGACAGTAACGCCTTTTTGAGATTTTTCACAAACAAAATCAAGTTGATTAAGGATCAAATTCTGCCCTTTCCAGGGGGTAGTCCTGCTGTCCCCAGCGTGTGGTCCTCATTTAAGAATATGCACTGTTCTGGTTCTCTTGGACCTGTCTTCAGCCTTCGATACAGTTGATCATCAGGTTCAGCTCTATCAGGGAGGACTGATAGACGACTATCAGGGACAGTTCTTCAGTGGTTCTCTTCTTATTTATCAGAACGTAGCTTTAGTGTTTCAGCAAACCAAATAAGGTCTGAATCTGCAGATTTGTTGTATGGAGTGCCCCAGGGCTCTGTCCTGGGTCCAGTTCTCTTCTTGCTGTATATGACCCCTTTGGGTAAGATCATTCAAAGGTTTAGTGATGTTTCTTTCCATCTATTTTCTGATGATATTCTGCTGTATTGCTCTTTTAACCAGTCTGAGATGAATAAGTTAGATTCTTTGCTCCATTGTCTAGTGGAAATAAAGAAATGGCTAAATGAAAACTCCCTGCAGCTAAACGCAGACAAAACAGAAACTCTGGTCATTGCTTCTGTTGATTCAATCCCAGGGATTACACAGTACCTGGGTGATTTAGGCCAGTATGTGAAGTCCAGCCTTAGAAATCTGGGATTATCTTTGACAGTGAAATGTCTTTTGTGCAGCACTGTAAGCAGCTAACAAGAAACTGCTTCTTTCAACTTAGGAACATTTCCAAACTTAGAACGATGGTCTCAAGAAATGATTTGGAGCTCTTCATTCATGCTTTTGTGTCATCACGTTTGGACTATTGTAACAGCTTGTTTTCAAGTCTAAACAAGAAGGAGCTTCGTCGTCATCTGCAACAAGTGCAGAACTCTGCAGCGAGAATCTTGACTCACACTAATAGGAGGACTCACATTTCCCCTATCCTAAAGGAACTTCATTGGTTGCCTGTGTCTTTTAGATATAAGTTTAAGATATTGGTTCTGGTTTTCAGAGCCCTGCATGGACAGGCTCCCTCCTACATTAGTGATCTGATCCACCCCTACACCCCCGCGCGGGCTCTGAGGTGTATGGATCAAAAGTTGCTGAAAGTTCCTCGCCTTTTTTTTTGCACTAGAGGTGACCGTTCCTTCGAAGCTGTAGCTCCTAGGTTTTGGAATGATTTACCCCTCTCCTTGCGTCAAATTGACTCTGTCGACATTTTCAAGAGTGAACTTAAGACTCATTTATTTGTTCAGGCATTCAACTAGTCATTTGTGGATAGTTATGATTTCTGTGTGGTCTTGGCCTTTTATGCTATGTTTTATTACTACTTATTTATTGTCTTATTTTTACTATGTTGTGAAGCACTTACTTACTTACTTACTTACATGATCGCGCCACAGACTCACCACTGATAATTGACCAAAGGCTCCCTGGTGCTGCCTCAGCTTTGCTGCAAAGTAACGCCATCGTTTTATGAAGAGGCTGGAGTTGCGGGAAAGTTTTGTTATTCCTTCCTTGATTGTTGGCTGGTGGGAGGCACAACCACCGGCTTCTTCTCTTCATCTAATCCTGGATGGAAACGTGTAAGTTGCTGTCGCATGTTGGTGGTGTTGCTGTTGTATTTTATTTTAGTTTTACACAACTTTCCTTTAATCCTCCTGATGAGTAAAGCTTAATTAATGCTTCTCCGTCTGCGTCAGTACGGACTAGGGGTGGGTGCATTTCATCAATGTGGCGATGCATCGCAAAGCTTCACATGAGGATTCAGAATCGATTAATGAACGTCGATGCTTAAAAAAATAAATAACGTGAAAGCTTTGTTGCAAAGCCGGTACTGAAAAGGAAATACACGTAACTGGAGCCTTAACAAATGTGAGTTATTTGTTTTTGTGTAAGGAAGATGCTTTTTACTGGCGCACAATGTGGTAATCTAGGTGCTGTGGAGGAAAATAGAGGAACCAGCAGAAATGGTCCAAAGTTTGGGACCAGACGCGCAGCTACGGGCAGATTGGCTAATGCTAACTAAGCTAGCGGACAGCAGACTCACGCCGTGGGTTCCAAAAGAACACGATGATCTTGGAACTAAGAATGACTAAACTCTACAAGCGGAAGAAAAGTCCCACCATCCTGTTTATTCGTAGCTGTCTGCAGCGCTATGGAGCAGAGCCACAGCAGCTACCGGGACTCACGACGTTGTTGCTACGAGATTGCGCAACACACCGCTTCAGGTCTATGGCAAGCCGTAATACTATGTAATTCACAAACACTTCTATCTGTGAACGTAATTTAAACTGGATTATTGCCAACCCGTACATTATAGACATGCCACCATTACATTGTTACCAGTAGAAATGAAATGTTATTCAATATCTCAAAAGCTGTAAGACAGTTGAGGTGATAGCATGTTGTTTTGCATGTTATTGAACTGTTTTCTAATAATGTTCTGTTGTTAAATAAAGTAAAGGAAGGAGAGAAAAATGTTTCCCTAGCAGGTTTTAAATGTTTAAAGCTTTCCCTGATCGAAGTTAAGTTGGTCAAAGTGCAAATATTTACACAAGTCATACAGTCATAAAATAAGATTTTGTCTTTGAAAAATAGTTAAATGTAAAAAAAAAGTATTTACTTACTGAGAGTAGTTTTAGAGGAACTGAGTTAATTGATAGGTTATTTATTTACAAATGTAGACAAAGAAGAAGACAATCTCGTATGAAAAAAAACATTAAAAATGTCAATAATCGAAGAATCGTGGCACCAGTAATCAAATCGAACCAACAACCATTATAATCGAAGAATCGAAGCATCGAAGCTCCCATAATCGAAATCGAATCGAATCGTGAAGTACCCTTTTTGGAACACCCCTAGTACGGACACACGCAACGCCATTATTCGTCCTTGCAAGAGCTCTTTAACAGGCTCACGAGGATGGACGAAGTCGAGCTCTCTTTTCTTCGTCCAGCGAGACGGAGAGCACAAGCTTGTGATTGGCCAGGACGCTGCTTCCTTAAAATGTGTCACCAGCTCCGCCATCGCTGCCTCAATAAATAAAAAGAGAGCCGACGGTATCTAGCGGCAAACACGGAGCAGCTTGAAGAATACCTCGCGGAAAAACTCTGAAAATTTTAACGTTTATTCACTCGTGACTGGAGGAGTATAAAGATACGCAGCAAGCGTTTTATTCGTGGACGGAAATGACGGAATTGTGGGTTTAGAGGTGGCGAGCGCATGAAGAGGTGGAGGAGAATGAGGGACAAGTTTGTCCGTGTTGAAAAGTCTCTAAAATGCAAAAAAGCACAATATAAACTGCAAATATAAACTGTAAATGCACTATCTTGGACCGGATACATGACAGGATGCCCCAGAAAAGCGCTACGCCCTCTGTTGTCCTGGTGGGGAACTGCTTTGCAGCACTCTCCAGGTGATGGAGAAGTCTGAAATCAAAACGTCTCTATCAATGCGTGCGCGTCTCTCCCTCGGGGAGCTGACGGAGACGTATAAATTAGGCTTAAATCTCACATTCAGTGGCTGAAGTTAATAAAAAAGCTTCCTCCAATGCGGTTTTGTTTTTTCCACTGGTCCGTCCCCCTAAAGTGTCCGGGCAGTACGCGTAACTTTTATGTTCCTACCACACTTTGCGGCTGTTTTTCAGCATTTATTTATATTTGATTATGAACAATTATGTATCAATTTTGAGTCAGCACTTGTCACATCGCTATGCATTGATTAAATGGTGAATTGGCACATCCCTACTTTTTACACGCTGAGTTTGTGAGGTTATCGAATCTGCGCCGAGCTATCGCTGCAGTGCCAGCATTTGTAATTTGACACGACTGGCAAAAAGCTCCAGAGTTGTTTAAAGAACCAAAGCCAGTAAACAGGAGTGACCCAGAAGTTATTTCTTGTACCCCAAAGAAGCCAGGACATCTTTTTGTTTTACTCTAATATCAGGTGAAGCAGACTAGAGGCTAACGTTGAGCTAACAATGCTAACGGTGAATTAGAGTCAAATAGTTGTTGGATAAGGTGGAACTAATGTGTGCATGTTGCAACACAGACATGTGGTGTTCAGGTTTACCGTCAAGGGAACAAAAGTGATGTATGGAAAATAAAGGACAGGATGGTGAATGAGCACTAGGTGTCGTCTGTGTCTCCTGCATCACATAAAACAGAGTACGGCTAACATAACATGGTGTCAGAAGTGACGGAATAGACTTCAGTGACCGGAAAGGAAAAGAGAAGATGGCTGAAGACGGGACAAGCGCAGTGCCCCAAATAATTGCGCCAGGCAAGTTTGATTTCACAAAGGTTACCAAATGGCCAAGATGGCTGAAGTGGTTCGAGCGCTATAGAATAGCGTCGGGACTGGATAAGCAGTCACAAGAGTTTCAAGTTAACAGCTTCATGTACGCTGCTGGTGATGACGCAGAAGATATATTAAATGTGCTGCCGCTGACAGAGGCTCAGAAGAAGTCGTATGACGACGTAAATGGTAAATGGCCTGTATTTGTATAGCGCCTTCTTAGGGTTCTACAACCCCCCAAGGCGCTTCACAACACAATCAGTCATCCACCCATTCACACACACATTCATACGCTGGTGGGGATGAGCTACGATGTAGCTACAGCTGCCCTGGGGCGCACTGACAGAGGCGAGGCTGCCGAGCACTGGCGCCACCAGTCCCTCCGACCACCACCAGCAGGCAAGGCGGGTTAAGTGTCTTGACCAAGGACACACAGCAGCATTCTCTGGCCGGAGCCGGGATCGAACCTGCAACCTTCCGATTACTGGACAACCCGCTCTACCTCCTGAGCTACTGCTGTAATGGCGACCTTCACGGCTCATTGCGTGAGCAAGAGGAACGTTGTCTTTAAAAGGGCGCGATTCAATCGGAGGTGCCAGGAGGCAGGTGAAAGTGTGGAATCTTTCATAACAGCAGTGCACACCTTGGCAGAACACTGTGAGTTTGGCGTCTTGAGAAGAGCTCATTACAGACAGGATTGTTGTGGGCATAAGACATGCTAAGCTGTCGGAGAGTTTACAGCTAGATGCAGATTTAACATTAAATAAAGCCATGACGAGAGTGAGACAAAGTGAAATAATTAAAAGACAGCAGCCAGTGCTCAGAGGGACAGAGCAGCAACCGGGACATGTAGAGCTGATACAGCGAAAGTCCAAGAAGAAACCTTTTAAAACCCAGCTGTTGTTGTTGGCTCTGTTCTGCTGTGGTCTGCTGGGGTGTAGGCAGCTCTGACCAAGACAGGAAGAGACTGAACAAGCTAGCTACCAAAGCTAGCTCGGTTCTGGGCTGCCCGCTGGATTCTGTTGAGGAGACGTGTGAAAGGAGGATGCTGGGGAAGATGACCTCCATCTTAAGAAACCCCTCCCATCAGGCCCGGAGTGGCTAATCTGGAGGGTCTGGAGAATTCCCGGTGGGCCGCATGGGCCGGTGTCCTCTTTGTTTTAATTATTTTATTTTTATTTTCGTTTTTCTGTGATGGTGTTCAGTCATGGCACTTGGGCCGCCGGGCTGATCTCATACGCTCCCTGCTGCTATAGGGCTGTCTCTGAATCCACCTGCAGCTCTCGTGTTTTTTTCCTTGCAGGCGCGCAGTGCACCACGTGACCGCAGTGCACTCGGCCGGTGGTGATGGAAAGATGGAAAGTAGAAAGAGCAAGGGTGGCACGGAGAAGGCTAGAATTAAAAAGAGGAAAGCGCTGGAAACAGATGCAGCTAGATGTGCAAAAACTAGCACCTTTTTTTCTCAAACGAGCTCACGGTCTGTAACGTCAAATGAAGATGAAACAGGTACGGCAAGATGTTAAACTTTACCTGCTAAACCAGTGCTTTAAGTGGGCCGGTACGCACCAGTACGCAGTACCAGCACTTCTTATTTTTACCTCTCAGCGCACCGGGACATTTTTTTTCCAGGGTACGATGAGTGCCCGTAATTTTTCTGGTCATTTATTAGTTGAAATCCTGCAAAAATATATGTCCGTCTCCATGCGGGGCGTCGGTGGCATAGGAGTTAAGTGGACGCGGAATCGGAATCGGAAGGTCGCGGGTTCGCGTCCCACTCGGTCTGTCGCCGTCGTTGTGTCCTTGGGCAAGACACTAAACCCAAATTGCCTCTGTTGGTGGTGGTCAGAGGGGCCGATGGCGCAACAATGCAGCCTCGCTTCTGTCAGACCGCCCCAGGGCGGCTGTGGCTACTCAGTAGCTTACCATTATCAGCAGTGTGTGAATGTGTGAGTGCATGCAGCGTCTTTGAGTGTCCTAACAAAGCGCTATATAAGTTTGATGAATTATTATTATTATTATTATTTATGTAAACACCATCCACAGTCCCCACAGCGACGCTGACCCGCCCCTCCTACAGGGCTACAAGAGGGGCCTCATTTTGCGCATTAGGACGCATTCTCTCCAAATACGCAAAAGGCGCATTCCGTGAAGCGCGCCGTGCATACAGCACCGTCAGCTCCCGTCAGCCCAGGCAAGAGGAGAGAGAGAGACCAAAGACGCCTTATCCGACACCGTGCACGTTCCCGCAATGATTGACAACAACAGCAGCATCTGACCAACTGTGGTCAGATGTGTTGATGGATCTATGGAGGTGGAGGGGCAATATAGATAAGGAGCACAAAGAAAAAGTCATAACCAGAGGAGTGTGTTGTACAAAAAAGAAAAAACTGTGGGCATAAACATCCCAGCTTCTGTTCATGAGACAGAAGAGAGGATAATTGTGTCTGGATGTGGAGAATAAATGATACAGCAGCCCTGGTTATCATTTATGAGAAGTCTTGGTAAATGCAGAAACCTTCACCTCTGTCTGATATCTTAGGTTCATAGCCTTTCAATCCATGCTATAGTACTATTATTATTATTATTATTGGTGTATATATAAATAATATGTAGGAAAACATCCATACATACTGGGCAGGTCTGACTGTCTAGAGAGGAGGGGCAGGGGCTTCCTATATATATATATTATAATCATATTAATATTTGCTGTAGTCATATTTACAATCATTTAATTGTTTAATTTCCCATTTAGACCAGAACAAATCTTAATCTGCTATGATGGATTTCTGGTGATAACCGGGTCAATACTGAGGTTAGAGGTGAACCCTAGCTCTCCCCTCATCTATAGTAGAACAAGAACACCTGAATAAGTTCAGCTCAGCATCAGATGATCAGAAAATAGGTCATGAAGTGGGCCCGTCTGGGGTCTGAAATTCCAGGGCTGAAAATGTGTCCCACTCCGGCCCTGCCTCACACCCACTGCACTCCACTGTGGAGGTCATGGACAGCTCCTCCAGAGGTAGACTGAGACATCCCAGATGTAAAACTGAGCGCTATCGCAGATCCTTCATCCCCTCTGCAGTAAGAGTGTATAACTCCTCAGTTTAAGCTGTGCTGGTATCATCCTGGTACACAATAACACCAATGCAATATTCATGTGTTCTATTCTTGTGCAATACCGGATTCACATTGTTGTCTGTGTCTCTTACAGTATGCTGCATAGTGTTGGTACCAAGTCTGTTTTTATCTTTTATTTGTGGTTTTTTTAGTGATCTAAGATTACAATACTAGATTACTGCCTATGTGTATATACATGTATCCTTGTTTTTATCTTTCTTCTAATTACCCTTTGAGTGATGGTGCTGCTGTGACAAGTGAATTTCCCCACTGAGGGATCAATAAAGTCTATTCTATTCTATTCTATTCTATAAATACCCAAGTAATCATTTACTATGGTTGTGTATTTGCAGTGAATAAGCAGTAAGTAACAGCTAACTAATGCATCCACTTATCCTACCCTGTATTTTGGATGGGCATTAATAAACAATTAATTACTCACTTACTAATGCTGTACTGTGTACATCACAGGTAGCCCTTACCTGACCTTAGGTAAGGTAAAAACATGTATCCCTTTGGAAACACTTTCTACATGCATAATAGACTCATAAGCATTACTTAAGTATTACTTATCCATAGTTAACCATTACTAAATGACTTTTGGACCCTTATTGTAAAGTGTAAACATGAATCCCTTTGGAAACACTTTCTAAATAAAACACATGATGCTAAGTAATTAAATATTATTTAATGCTTATTACTGCATTAACTAAGGTTCAGTAATAAACAATAGTTAATGGCTTAATAATGCATTAAATAATATGTTTATTAACGTTATGTAATACATAAAAGCAGTTGTTAATACTTTATTTAATGGTTTAGTAATGCTTAATAATGCACTAATTAACGTTAATAAAGGGACCCTTATTGTAAAGTGTTACCGGCAAAAGTGATAACTGAGTGGCTCGGGGACCAAAACGTTGAAATGTTGGGTCCATGGCCTGGAAACTCCCCAGATCTTAATCCCATTGAGAACTTGTGGTCAATCCTCAAGAGGCGGATGGACAAACGAAAACCCACTAACTCTGACCAACTCCAAGAGGTGATGATGAAAGAACAGGTTGCTGTCAGTCAGGATTTGGCCCAGAAGCTGATTGAGAGCATGCCCAGTCCAACTGCAAAGGTCCTGAAAAAGAAGGGCCAACACTGCAAATACTGACTCTTTGCATAAATGTCATGTCATTGTTGTGTAGCGTGGGCTAGTGCCACATATTTAAAGAAGGATCAATAAGAGGTAATAATTCATATAAATATGAATTATTAATCTTAATGATCTTTGAATGTTAATTTAACATTAATCTAGGTTCTTTTACCTGTAAGTAATCTGCACACTTCAGAATAATTCAGACAGAGTCAAGAAAATAGTTATAAAAATAAATTTAATACTATGTTTCTCAATCAATGATGACACAGAACAATTACTATGAATGATGGTTATAAACAAGACACTGAGACCATTAATGAGGTGATGTAGTGCAAGCTAGATGAGGTTGCCTAATCAGCATTAAGTGTTTTAGATCCTATGATGTCTGCATTAAATCAAATCTGGATGTTTTAATAAGTTATCAAATTAATAAAGACCATTTGACACCAGCGTGCAGGGCTACTTCACCTTGTGTGAGAGGTCCCGTTTGATCCAGGGGTCACAGAGAGGTCGGTTTGGACAGGCTGTCGGTCGTTGACCTCTTGGGTTATCGGGACAGTAGCTTTGGCCCTGAAGCACGAACCATCTGGTCAGGGTATCTCCCAGGTGACTACGTCGTCTGGTGAATTTGCCTTGGCTTAGAGGCAGTTCACAAAAATAGTTGATCTCGGTCAAAAAGAAGAGGATGGTTCCTTATATTATTAAGCTTTGCTTTTCCAGGTCGGCCGAACCAACGAAGCGTAGCTAATTTGTTTAGATTCACCTCTTAGAGAAAGTGGCTTGAGCTTTGCTTTGTCTCAGGACCTGAAGTGTTCTGGCCGAGCTGGAGGTTTTATCATTCTAATTGTTTATTAATTTGGGCGAATCAAATCTTGACACATTCAAGTGGGCGTTACCAAAATACCTCAGACATCACATTTCAGCAACACTTAAGGATGACTCAGCTTAATGTGGTGTGAATCTTATTAAACCTTAATGTGAGTGCAAATTAAATATTCAAACACAATACTATTATTTGTGAATGTTTACCTGATGATGATTAGCATTACTTCAATGAATCCTAGTTTGTGTAATTAAAGATATGAAAACAGGAACAAATATTCATTTTAACTCCATCATTCATTATTATTATAATGATGATTCAAGTTTCACAAAATGATGATTCAACACGTAAGATTATGCATTCAGATTGTATTTGTTAAAGTCTTTCACGAGACAGGAAGATGAACTTTATTCAAGAAAGAGATAGGAAAGTCTTGTGTCCGGGACCTTGATTTGTTGCGTCTCTGTGATAGCTGCGGGAGGAGTGAAGGCATTTAGACCAAACTAAGATTAGTTGTTTCTGGACACTATCTCAGAGTCTCTTCTGCAGCCTTGGTGAGGTCTGTACGTTAAAGTGTTACACAGTTCATTTTAGGAGAAAAACCATGGAGTGATGTTGCTACAGTTGATAAAAGCCTTTGAAACATATGAAGTGCTTGTAATTATATTTCAGTCCATCACAGAAACAACTTAAACAAAGATCTAAAAGCAGTTTAGCAGCAAACTTTGTGAAAACTAATATTTGTGTCATTCTCTAAACTTTTGGCCATGACTGTACTCTTACAGCCTGTGTTGCCTTCATATAAGGCTTATATATATTGTGGCTCCAGAAAGATTAGTTTTTTTTGGTCCAATATGGCTCTTTGAACATTTTGGGTTGCCGACCCCTGGGCTAGGTGCAGCCACAGCAAAGGACCTATCACCCCTCCGCTTCAACCTTGCCGTCGTAACACCAACTGCTGCTAGTCAGCTGACCTCAGCAGGCGTGGTGGCTCATAAAGCACAAGAATGTCAGAGAGGTATGAAGGTGCCAACCCCTTTAAAGATTTATATGTCAGCACTACACTGTAAAAACGATAACTAGCAATTGTTGATTTAATTAAAAATTTCAAATGAAACAGATTCAGAAATAAAGCTTTCCATTTAAAACCTACAACAGCTTGTCTGCCTAACAAATATCTGTCATTGTTATCCTAAGATTTTCTAAACAGCATAACAAAAATTATCAACTTTTGAGTAGAATTTTTGAGTCAAGTGAGGAACCAGTGGGAAACCCCGTAGATGAGTCGAGCACACCTTGCCCGAACAAGTTTTAACTGGATCAAACGGACCTTCTGAGCCTGAGCAGACCTGAGCCGTGTGATGGGGGTCCGTCGACGTTTAGAAAACTTGACCAAACGTGGCCAAAGTTGGATTTAACCTGAATTGAAACAGATTTTCGCTTGGCCTGTAATAGCGTTTGGACTTTTTTGGACAAAAGCGGGAGCTGCCCTACCCTAGCAGGTAAGCTAACATTTTCAACAAACGCCTCTAACGACATTTCCAGCCTCAAACCTACTTTTATGCTCAAGTTTTAGTTTGGCGCATCAGCCCAGCGCGTTTGACCCCACAAAAAGTAATGTTTGATACTTTTTTACTGCTAAACACGTCTGAAATTCAGACAGACTTAATCGCTAATGACGTATTCCATACTAGCTTTTTAACTGCAGGTCTGCCCGTGGTAAAGCTTATTGCCCGTTTTGTAATATGTTTTAATGTTATCCTTTTGTGAAGACATGATGGTTAACCGCAGTCAAGTGAGCCGACACTTGGAAATACAAGGTCAAGCCAGCCGACGCTGGAGCTTAGCTAAAATCTGCTTTGCGCGTACATGGTGCATTACGGTAATAAAGCATTGGAGCGCTCTTTCAGGCGAAAACAAGGAAATGACGCAGAAGTGTGAGGCTTCAACATCTAAAATGTTTATTTAAGACTTACCTACTACATTGTCAAACGATATCCAGAACAAATATGTTATACATTTACTGCAGATGTTTGCAGCCTCACACTTCACGTAATTTCCTTGTTTTCGCCTGAAAGGATGTGCCAATGCTATATTACCGTAATGCACTATGTACGCGTGAAGCAAGTTTTAGCTAAGCTGCAGCGTCGGCTGGCTTGACCGCGGATTTCCTCACTTGACCTCGGTGTGTTTAACATTGACCAACAAACTCCTGCTCATGTAAGCTATGCGTGAGCAGGCATTTGTCGCCATGCAGACACTTTTATGAGTTGTTGTATGACAGACGTGCACCAATTATATCATAGTGGTGTAAGTAACTTGCATATTATCTATCTACCATTGATTTTCTTTTTTTTATATAGACACCATTTATTCGTTGATGTGCAGTTACTTTGACAGCTGGTGTGACACTGTCTGTGCTTCATGCTCTGTGTTATAAGACTGCTACATTTTCAGAGCTTCTTGAATATTGGGAAAGGAGACAAAACTTAAGTTGTGTGTTGATGTCGCGTTACAGATATTATTTTTTTCATTGTATTTCTATCATCGTAACAAAGACAAATGTTTGAATTCAAATTTGCATTTATGTTACAAGTAATTTATGTTATCAATTAATAGAAGAGTGGTCATATATAAGTTAATATGATCCCCTACATACTTTTTTCGTGTTGTCTCTGGTTTTGGCTTGTCGGTGTATTCAGCTCCTGCATCGAGGGATTCCTTCTATGTAGATGGATGGTTTATTCTATAAGGGCTGTTACAACTAGATTTCAGGCAAGTAAGGCTGCAGGTGATTTTGATTAAAAAAATTCTTAGCATGATACATATTTTTTTCCTATCAGGAGATTTCAGTCCTAATAATAATTTTAACCTAATAGATTTAAATGTAATACTTCAAAGTCTCTAAACTTTTAGGTTTTCTTGTAAGTACATTAAGAATGTTTACAATGTTTTTCACCAAATTATTTTATTAATATTGCAACACTATTGTAGTGATGACAATTTTTTACATTGGCGATTTCATATATCGTCTTCTCCCTGCATGACAAATTAACCCTGGATATTGCCTATTCAGTCATGGAACATCACAAATTGAGGAAATAGAGTTGTATTCTTATTTATGTTTACAAATTACAGGGACTGTTGCAAAAGAGCTTTTATTTTAAAACTGATTGTGTCCTATGTGTCTCTTGTGTTTCAGGGGTAGATTTCATGCAGTGCAAATTTTGCAAATTCACAAGCTCCAGTCAAGAGACTCCGCCTTCATCATGGACAAGGTGCACATTGGCCTTGCATTCACACCGACTGTGTATGTGTATTTAAAACACCTGGAGCATTGCGATCACACCTCTCAAGATCACACTCAATACTGAAAATTCATAAAAATTTAATTCAATTCAGTTTATTTCTATAGCGCCAAATCACGCCAAGAGTCGTCTCAAGGCATTTCACAAAGTAAACATTCCAATACAGTTCAGTTCATTAAGCCAATCAGTAAAAAGGTTTCCTATATAAGGAACCCAGCAGATTACATCAAGAAACGGACTAGTGTCAGTGTGTTTACAGCAATCCTCATACTAAGCAAGCATGTAGCGACAGTGGGAAGGAAAACTCCCTTTTAACAGGAAGAAACCTCCAGAGGATCCTGGCTCAGTATGAGCAGCCATCCGCTACGGCTCACTGGGGATTGAGAAGACAGAGCAGGCACACGCACACCCCACACCCACACCCACACACACACACACACACACACACACACACACCCATACACACACACACACACACACACACGCACCATATAGATCAAGTAGTGTTTCTATGGCTACACTGTGATTTCTTAGTAGAAGTTCTATTTAGTAAGAGAAACTTTATTGTCTTTATCTGAGTGAATCTATAATTAATTCAATAGGTGAACTAATAGTAGCACATTCTATGTTAAAGAAAGTAAGATGTAATATCAGGAAAGGGAGAATGTTAGGTGGTTGGCAGCAGTGTGCCAGCCGATGGCCCCCTCCATGAGGCCACCACAGCTCAGCAGAACGCCAGTGTAGCTTCTTCTGGGGAGAAAAACACTTAGAGAGAAAATAAAGTTAACAGCTGAAATAACAGGAAATAATGCAATTAGAGAGTGGTGGTAGAAGAGAGTAGCAGAGTGTGGAAAGTGGTCAGTATGTCCTCCAGCAGTCTAAGCCTATAGCAGCATAACTACAGAGATAACTCAGGATAACCTAGCCTTTTAGATGGAGGCATGTGGGAGGCAGGGCCAGGGAGAAGTCTTTAACGACAGTAGTCCCCTCTGTACACTCCACCTCCCTCTGCTCCCCACTCGTCTAAACCTGGGCTAACATCAGAATTTAACCATAAGCCCTATCAAATAGAAAAGTTTTGAGCCTAGTCTTAAAAGTAGACAAGGTGTCTGCCTCACG
>SSNS01000683.1:180247-202004 GCA_006937985.1 Aphyosemion australe | reverse complement strand
TCTACCTAACTGATTAGGTTCATCAGGGTTTATGGATAAATATAACTGAGTATCATCAGCATAACAGTGGAAGTTTATCCCATGTTGTCTAATGATTTTACCAATTGGAAGCATATATATAGTGAAAAGAATTGGTCCAAGTACTGAACCCTGTGGTACTCCACAAGTAACTCTAGAGTATGAAGAAGATTTCTCATGTACATGAACAAACTGAAATCTGTCAGATAAATAAGATTTAAACCAGCCTAGCGCTGTTCCTTTGATCCCTACAACATGTTCAAGCCTTTCTAAGAGAATATTGTGATCGACTGTGTCAAAAGCAGCACTGAGGTCCAACAAGACCAGAACAGACACAAGATTCTTATCTGAGGCCGTGAGAATATCATTTGTAACTTTCACTAATGCGGTTTCAGTGCTGTGATACTCTCTAAAACCTGACTGAAATTCCTCAAACAGATCATTAGTTTTTAGATGCTCACATACTCCATTGGCCACTATTTTCTCAAGGACTTTAGATAAAAATGGGAGATTAGATATTGGTCTATAATTCATTAGGTCATCTGGATCCAGAGAAGGTTTCTTAAGTAGAGGTTTAATTACAGCAACCTTAAACTCCTGCGGTACGTATCCATTTACTAAGGATAGGTTAATTATATCTAAAATGGGGGCAGTAACCAAAGGAAATGCTTCTTTAAATAATTTGGTTGGGATTGGGTCTAAGATACAAGTTGAAGGTTTAGATGAAGCTAATATTTTTGATAACTCTGAAAGCTCAACTGCATCAAAACAGTTCAAACACAGATGAGGTTCTACAGTTACCTCAGATGCTGCCTCACTTACTGAGGAAGAAGAAGTCGTGTTGGGGAGGATGCTGATGATTTTGTTTCTAATAGAAACTATTTTATTAGTGAAGAATCCCATAAAGTCGTTGCTGCTGAAGGCTAAGGGAATAGCTGGCTCAGAGCTAGGATTCTGTGTAAGTTTGGCAACTGTACTGAAAAGAAATTTAGGATTATTCTTATTCTCCTCAATTAGTGACGAATAATATGCAACTCAACATTTCAATGTGAATTGTGTGATTTTAAGGAGATTTGCAGTGAAAAAACTTTTTGGAACCATCTTGGACATCATTTAAAGAACCGAGAAACTGTACAATGCCCCTTTTTCAGATGCACCTTTGAGACAAACATTCGCCCAACCTTCAGTTCTCACAGAAGTCGAATCCATAAAAATTGTACACTTGAGGATTTTCGAACAATTGCAAGAACTGTTCCTGAAGATGAAATAATTGAAAGTGAGCAACATGATAATGAAGCAGGGACATCAGGTTGTAATATTGTGAGACCAAATGAGGTTGAAGAGATTGTAGAGGATGTGGATTGTGAGACACTTGAACACAAATTGGCTTCTCTCTTTCTGTGTATGCAAACAGTGTTGCATGTTTCTCGAGCTGCAACACAGAAGATTGTAGATGATTTGCATAACCTGCTCTCTTTCTCTAACATTCATACGCTCAACAGTGTCAAAGAGATCCTTTCAAAACATGAAATTGAAGTAAATGATTCTGTTTTGCAAGGCATTTCTAATGCTATAGTTCAAACTAATCCACTTCTTTTAACAACATCAGCGAAAGGTTCCCTATCTACAGATCACCGAAGGAATATATATTTCAAAGAACACTTTTCTATTGTAGAACCCACAGAGTATCGGTACAACATAGCTCATAAAAACTCTTTTGTTTATATATCTGTCACTAAGATACTTGAGACATTACTTGGACGAGCAGGTTTTTTGGACCAAATTGTATTTAATCAAGAAGCTTTATCTGGACACTTCAAGTCATTTCAAGACAGCAAGTATTACAAGGGCAATAAGTTACTGGGACAGCAAAACTTGTGTATCAGTTTGGGGTTATATATTGATGATTTTGAAGTTTGTAACCCACTGGGCACCTCTAGAAAACTTCAGAAGATTACAGCAGTATATTGGGTAATTCTAAATTTGCCAGCCAGATTCTGTTCAAATCTCAGTTCAATTCAGCTTGCTCTCTTAGGTAAAAGTGTGGATGTCAAACAATATGGTTATGAAAGGTTTTTTGAGCCACTGATTAAAGATATAAGGTGTCTAGAACAAGAGGGAATCTTTGTGGAAGTCGTGGGTCAGTTTGTTAAGGGCACTGTATATTGTGTAAGTGCAGATGTGGGGGACACAGTGTGTGGCGGGGATGATTTTATCTGCTGGGCAATGCAGTGGCCTCCCAGAATTCCATAAGATTGTGACTATTCTTGTCAATGCAGATGATGTGACATTCATTTGTAAAAGACTGTCTTCCTGGTACATTGAACATTTTAGGTCCTATGAGCTTGTTGAACACACCTGTGCAGACCTTCTTGTCCTGGATCCAGATGTGCTGACGGATTACCACCCTCTGACAGCATACACAGTTGGTGGAAAGCTAATGGTGACCGCAAGGACATTCCTTCTCTATTAAAGCAACTCAAAATGGTATGTTCTCTCCCCTCCACCCTATCTCCTCTTCTCCTCATCTCTCCATCTCATCCACCCTCTTTCTCTCCTGTCCTCCATTGTTTTTGTTCCCCTTTCTCACCACTTTCTTTTCTTCTCCCCACTCATCCACCTCTGTCTCTCCTCTCCTCGCCAACGCATCTCTCCTCAGTAAGCATTATTTTTGTGCTAAATGAATTGAAGGTCTTCCTCAAATATAGACCATTTGAGTACAGTTATTTAAAAATAGAGAAAACTTGGATATAGACCAGTGGTTCTCAAATTCTGGTACTGGAGGGCCAGTATCCAGCATGTTTTATTTCTTTCTGTTCTCCAACACACTTGATTCATCAAGCTCTGCAGAAGCCTGTTGATTACCTGCTGATTGTAATCAGGTGTGTTGAAACAGGTTCAAACTAAAACGTGCTGGATACTGGTCCCCCAGGAACAGGCTTGAGAACCATATAGATATATAGATTTTAGCTGTATTTATTTTTACATTTGTAGATTAAATTATTCGCAAATCAAACGTAATCAGCAGATTAATCTGGAAAAAGGTATGGTATAGGTGTCAACTGTCTTGTAATCAGGTTTGACTATTCATTTTCTCCCACCTTTTCTCTCTCCTCTTTTCAGACTTTGTTACTCCGAGTAGTTCTTTCCTCCAGAGAAGCCCGGCGAGTCCAGCTTCCTGAAGTACCAGCATCAGCTGATTGATATACTTAAAGAGAGGCTTGAACTTCCAGGTGATTTCTCACGACAGTTTGAGGATCCAGAGTTTGGAAACACACTCTGCAACCTGACAGCAATATCTGAATTACCAGCTGAGCATGCAGTCCTGCATATAACGTGAAACTGTGATTCATCTCCACTTAACCTGTCCTCTGCTTCAGTTTCTTCCCAGGACACAGTAAGTGTTCACTCTGAAGATTTCAGGCCTAGCTGGACCGATTCTATCCAGATGAACTTAAGCAATGTCTCAGAGTGGCCCTCTCCATTTCCTATCCCCAAGTTTTCATATGATGTTGAACTGAAATTGTGTAAGGCTAATGTGACCTACGAAAAATCTAAGAAGGGCATTGCAGTGACAAGAGACATGAAGATGGAGATTTTGGATAAAATTGCAGAGGCAATTTTTGAAATTAAAGGCTACCCCAAGAAAGATGAGCTTGATTCGGTTGCTTCTGCGCTGGTTCTCAAATATCCATGCCTGAAGGAGCCAGGTAGCATCACAGGCTACGAGGGATGGAAAACAAGTATCAAGTACAAACTTGGAAACTACAGATCAAAGCTTCGTCGGGCAGGCTGCAATGAGGTAAATGTAAACAGGAAAAGAAAAGGGGGAGATGAAGTGGGCAGTCCTTTCACCCTTAAAAAGCCCAAACGTGGAGAGGTCAATCAGGTTCCAGATTATCCACAACACCATGATGATTCTACTCTTGAAGAGGAAAGAGTTGCTCTGGCCAATGAAATGAAGAAGAAACAAAAGAACATGAAAGTCATACAGCAGAAGATGGCGCTGACATTTTCCCTCAGGCGGAGAGAGGTCGTGGAGTGTCAACCTATGGTGTCTGAGGTCCAGGAAAGATGGCCTGCACTGTTTTCCTCTGAGGAGGTAAGGGTGGCATAATTTCTTCAGTAAGTATGTTATTCAAATTAGGCACGAGTTATACTAGATTGACTATAATTGAAATAGTACAGTATTTGCTGGGGAAATGCACTGGCAAACTTTATTATACTATGTGCTACCACTACACTCAAGGCCCTTACTAGTGTTACTTTGAAATCTGTGACAAGTTAGATTCTTTGACCTGTCCTAAAATGCTTACCCTGAACATTTCACACCTATGGAAGCTCATTTCTGCCAGTACAAGAAAAGAGTTTCCATGCTAAATCAAAATTGCTGTGCAAAGGATGTATTTACGAGAGCTTTTTGAAGCAGGTTTTGCTGTTGATAACATGGTCAGACATTGAACATGATGCAGACTGCACAAGACAGCTACCCTGGAATTTTGTGTGCTGAATAAATGACAATATTTTGTTGATTGTCTTGCTTAGATATCTGAAGAATTTCATCGGATCACGAGCAAAGACCTCCTGGGGACTTTCAATGCATCCCTTGACAAATGTGTGCCTGGCCTGCTGAAACTGTACCGGTCTAAGAAGGGAGCTCTTGGTGATAAGATGGAAGACCTCCTGGATAAACTTGATGAACAGGTGAGTGAAGTACTTCTTTGCCTGACATTTCTAGAAGAGTAGGAGTACTCTTTTCCCATAACAGGAACAGAAAAGATGTTGGCTTCAGCAAAAACACATTAATTAACATGTCAGTAAAAATGAATGTCAGCAGTCATTACTTTTTGTTCTTATTTGGTGGTATTTGATTTAACAGAATTTTGATTTGTAAATAAAGTAAAATTGNAAGAGACAGTCCCAGGACACATTAAGTGTTCACTCTGAAGATTTCAGGCCTAGCTGGACCGATTCTATCCAGATGAACTTAAGGAATGTCTCAGAGTGGCCCTCTCCATTTCCTATCCCCAAGTTTTCATATGATGTTGAACTGAAATTGTGTAAGGCTAATGTGACCTACGAAAAATCTAAGAAGGGCATTGCAGTGACAAGAGACATGAAGATGGAGATTTTGGATAAAATTGCAGAGGCAATTTTTGAAATTAAAGGCTACCCCAAGAAAGATGAGCTTGATTCGGTTGCTTCTGCGCTGGTTCTCAAATATCCATGCCTGAAGGAGCCAGGTAGCATCACAGGCTACGAGGGATGGAAAACAAGTATCAAGTACAAACTTGGAAACTACAGATCAAAGCTTCGTCGGGCAGGCTGCAATGAGGTAAATGTAAACAGGAAAAGAAAAGGGGGAGATGAAGTGGGCAGTCCTTTCACCCTTAAAAAGCCCAAACGTGGAGAGGTCAATCAGGTTCCAGATTATCCACAACACCATGATGATTCTACTCTTGAAGAGAAAGAGTTGCTCTGGTTGACCAAATGAAGAAGAAACAAAAGAACATGAAAGTCATACAGCAGAAGATGGCGCTGACATTTTCCCTCAGGCGGAGAGAGGCCGTGGAGTGTCAACCTATGGTGTCTGAGGTCCAGGAAAGATGGCCTGCACTGTTTTCCTCTGAGGAGGTAAGGGTGGCATTATTTCTTCAGTAAGTATGTTATTCAAATTAGGCACGAGTTATACTAGATTGACCATAATTGAAATAGTACAGTATTTGCTGGGGAAATGCACTGGCAAACTTTATTATACTATGTGCTACCACTACACTCAAGGCCCTTACTAGTGTTACTTTGAAATCTGTGACAAGTTAGATTCTTTGACCTGTCCTAAAATGCTTATCCTGAACATTTCACACCTATGGAAGCTCATTTCTGCCAGTACAAGAAAAGAGTTTCCATGCTAAATCAAAATTGTGAAATAAAAAGTCAGTCTCATAATTTTGACTTGGCATAGATTTTATTCTCTTTTACTGGCAGAAATATGGCTTTTATAGACTGAGATGGTTGGGAAATAATCCTAAGGCATGTCATAGAATCTGATTGGTCACAGATTTCAGTGCAAAATAGAACATGATAATGCGCATTTGTATATTGATACTGGTTTTTGTGTGGGATGTTTCTATTCCTGTGCAAAGGATGTGTTCACGAGAGCTTTTTGAAGCAGGTTTTGCTGTTGATAACATGGTCAGACATTGAACATGATGCAGACTGCACAAGACAGCTACCCTGGAATTTTCTGTGCTGAATAAATGACAATATTTTGTTGATTGTCTTGCTTAGATATCTGAAGAATTTCATCGGATCACGAGCAAAGAGCTCCTGGGGACTTTCAATGCATCCCTTGACAAATGTGTGCCTGGCCTGCTGAAACTGTACCGGTCTAAGAAGGGAGCTCTTGGTGATAAGATGGAAGACCTCCTGGATAAACTTGATGAACAGGTGAGTGAAGTGCTTCTTTGCCTGACATTTCTAGAAGAGTAGGAGTACTCTTTTCCCATAACAGGAACAGAAAAGATGTTGGCTTCAGCAAAAACCCATTAATTAACATGTCAGTAAAAATGAATGTCAGCAGTCATTTTGTTCTTATTTGGTGGTATTTGATTTGACAGAACTTTGATTTGTAAATAAAGTAAAATTGTTAAAATCGCAACACGTCAACCATGGTAAATGGCCTGTATTTAATATAGTGCCTTCTAGAGTCAAAGAACCCCACAAGGTGCTTTACAACACAACAGTCACTCACTCATTCTCACACACATTCACACGCTGATGAGCTACAATGTAGCCACAGCTGCCCTAGGGCGCACTGACAGAGGCGAGGCTGCTGAGCACCACCAGCAGGCAATGTGGGTTAAGTGTCTTGCCCAAGGACACGACAGCAGCATTTTCTGCCGGGAGCCGGGATCGAACCTGCAGCCCTCCGATGTTAAGTTTCACATGTTGCTGGTTCTGATGCGTGCTTTATCTTTATAACTATACGAGTTCTGGCATTGTGTATAAGTACACTATGTTACTAATTGAAATGCTTGTTTTCCACTGAATACTCTTTAGACATCTGACATTGTGTCCCACCGAAAGACGACAGCACTGAGAGGCCTGCCCATTTTCCTCCAAGAAGATGCAACAGAGGTTTTCCTGAAGTGCTTAGTAAGTACAAAAAAGTAATACATGTGAGATGTTTGAAAGAATGAGTGACTCAAAATGGAAATACACACCTCAGTACAGTCCTGATCATTTTCTGGTAAGGATTGTATTCTTCTATAGCTGGCTCAACACTGTGGGCATCAGCGGTGCGGAACACGGCTGCTTCAAATTCAATTAATTATGTTCTATAGCACATGTGTCAAACTCAGGCCTTCGGGCCGAATCTGGCCCTCGATCTGTTTATATTTGGCCCGCGAGATCATATATCAAATGTGTATTAAAACTGGCCTGTCAGCACATTTGCTGCAATTACTAAAAAGCGCACAGTGCTTTGCAGCGTTCCCTTTTTGTTTACATTCATTAGCATCCATGCTACCAATTTCAGCGTCTGCAGCTGTTCCCGCATCATTCTCGGATAAACTGAAAATACTCAATGTGGACTGATGCTCCGCGAACCATGGGAGTAAACCATCCTGCTGCTGTTACACACCACTGATCCCTCCATTGTGAACCTGGCATAAAACTCTCGCTCCCTTTATTCTGCTGAGAAGCAGCTGGGTGTTAGTGGGTGTTCAATACTTTGGTAAAAAACTAATCACAAGGTTGATGGGTGAACATTATTGTCATTAATTAAAGAAAAAAAGTTGTATTTTTATAACCTTCATCAATCAAATGACCAGCACAGTACGGAGGATTAAGTTCAAATCTGTACAAATGTATTTTGGCTTTATTTTTTTTAGCTCTCAATAATTCCTTTATTATTTTTCTTCAGGACACTGATATTTTGGAAACGGTGCATCCGTTGCCATCCTCACCATCCTACAAGATGACGATGCCGGCGCATCTGTGCGAGATCAGACAGTTGTGTTGGAAGGGGACATCGTGCTACATAACATTCCAGATCTCTCTACTGCCTTGGCATACCTCTTTGGCCTTCTGTATGCCCTCAACATCGATTATCCAAAGCAGATGAGTTATACCTTTTGAGCTCGGTGGCTCTCGATGCTCACAGCGCATAAGGTCTCTGAAAACAAAGCTCTTGCTGTGACTGTTAATGGGGAAGTCAGACATGACTTTAACCTGTGTTTTAGCCTGTTCAAGTGCATTGTAGTTGAGTCATGTGGCCTCTGATATAGTCATTTACCTGTTATCAAGAGTTGACTACTTAGTGTTTACTGTTAAAATGCATTACTGTTCAAGTAATTATATATGCAAAAAGGAAAAAAATGTCATTTGTTTCAACTGACATAAAGATGAGTATGTAATGGAATATTTTATTGCTCAGAAAATTGACTAACAAACTAACAGCATGACGGCAAACAACAACCACACTTCCTGTAATGCCGGAGGCAAACTAGTATAATAAGTGTAGTAAGTGCTCCCTACAAAACACCCAAGAGTGCTAACGCCAGATATGACGATGTATTTATCTACTTATCAACTTACTGTGTACAAGCTGTCTTCACGTGTCGTCTAGAATCTTCTGGCGCCGGTCTGTAACTGGCAACAGCCAT
The DNA here is from genome assembly GCA_006937985.1 of Aphyosemion australe. Lineage (NCBI taxonomy): Eukaryota > Metazoa > Chordata > Actinopteri > Cyprinodontiformes > Nothobranchiidae > Aphyosemion > Aphyosemion australe. The sequence goes on along the minus strand of SSNS01000683.1, from coordinate 193,320 downwards.
GAAAGGAATGGGAGTGAGAGAGTCACTATTTGTTTATAAAATGGGCTGCAGTACCCAAATTTGACCACAGGATGTCATTCTTGATTCATTCTTACATATTGCACCTTTAAAACATGGTTAATTTAGTTCAAACCTTATTAAAGATATTTTCCACAACTTGGTGTTTCTCCAGCTTCTTATGTTCATTCTTCCTGCTCTTGCTGTTAATTGGGACGCCTACATCTCTCACCACTGCCTCATTCTGCAGGCTGTTGACAAACACAATGTCCAGAGGACCTAATTTTATTCTGAAAGAGCCCTTATCTCATAAAAATCTGGTTTCATGATCATGTTTATTGATCCTTAAAACCAATTCTCAGTATTTGTTGCTCTTGAACAGACTGGTCTTCAGATTCCTCCAACCACAGAAAGGAGTCCATGGCAGGATTCTGCTCCGGGATAAGACGGATTAGAAACGGAACAAAACCAGTGTTTATTCACTTCCTTTCCTTCAATTCAACCTTCTAACCAAAATACAACTAATGCACATTATATAAAACATGCAAACCATTATTACATGAAATGGTAACAAACTGCGAATCAATCACGTGAGAGTGCAGCAAAAGTAAAATAAAAATAAATGACACTAATTCACGTCACAGAGGTTCTGGTTGATCTTTAGAGAAACTCCTGCCAGGCCATCACGGCTGTGAAGCTCAACAGAACCACAACAGAGCCGACCTGATAATTAAACCCAACACCAGAGGCCCACAAACGTACTCACTAAGCTCCAAAGACATGCCTTCTTGTCTGAGACGCTCGTCCTGACTCATTCATGAGGATGAATCCTTCTTCTACCTGCTGAAAGCTGCACCCCAAGACTCTCACTTTGGTTAGATCCACTAAGTTCTGGTTCCTCTCAGTGTTTTCAGTTATCATTAGAGCTACATTTTCTTTTTTAAGAAATTACAATGACGTAGTTTGGAGCTGTGAGCAAAAACAAATGTTTTTGTGTTTCAGGTCTTCAGCTGTGTTTCAACTTTGACACGAAGAACTTTAAGATCTTCTCTGGTTCTAAAGAAACTCAGTTTGGTTACAAAGTTCAGCAGCACGAGGCAGGAGGACAGCAGTGGTAAGTTCTTATGATCTGTGTTTGTTGGTGTTTTTTTGAATCACCAATGATCCTTTTATACTGGTTCAATACCTGAACCAACCACAAGAGAGCTCACATTGCTTAAGAGGAATTACAGTTTTTACAGACGCTAGGACACATTTCTCAATACTTAGGTCACATTTGCAAAACTCTTCATACAGTGAGCACAACAGAAGTCTATGTGGGCTAAACTGAGGATCAATTATCATTGTTTTGGCACAAATTGCATTCAATGACTACATCTCTCAAATGTCATGAATTCTTTTCTCACTCAGACACAACAACTGCCAAAAATCTTTGTACTAACAGGCCATTTTGCACGTGCTTACATACTGTTTACAAAACTGTTAAACTTATGTTCACAACAATAACATGATGCAAAACTGAATAAGAGCAACATTCAACAGCAATATGTTATTGTAACATATTTTAAATCTAAAAATGCAGTTTAACCAGCCACAGCTGATTCTCATAGATGAACATCTGCAGGTGTTACTCTTTCTATTTCATTACAAAAGGAGACAACTGCTGAATATGTTTGTATGGTGATGTAAACATGGACCCAGCCAGAAGTAGAGAAGTGGCTGAAAGAGGAAGAAGAGAGGCTGGAGAGGGCGAGGAATACGTATGCGTGGTGGAAGAAGAATACGAGGAAGATCAAGAGCTGTAGTCTCAGATGAGATCAGAGCTACTGTAAGTGATCATGGAGTACAGGGGTTCCCATTTTTATTTTTCTTTACTATAAGGACCCCCTTGCCCATGTCCAAGACAAGCCAGGACCCCCAAACCCAACTCCTTCACACATAAACACATTCCTGTAAATGTGATCATTTACAAACTTTATACAGATGTGACAGGGGGAGCATGCCGTCACTGTATCCCGATTGATCATGCGCCTGGGCTGCTTGGCCACAGGGATATCCCTTTGGCTGACTGGTTAACGCGCATGACTCTCACCCAGAGGTCTGAGGTTCAAATCCCACCTGGGACCTTGTTTGTCCACCTTGCCACACAGACATACAGAGTTATAACTTTTATATGGAGTTCTGATTATACTGTAGGGTGTGTTGTTGGGATTTTATAAATGTAATTTTTACAAATAAAATCTTGCTAACCTCACAACCTCAGCAAAGACAAAATTGTGTGGACCCCCTGCAATCTTGTGGGGACCCACTTGGTGGTCCCGACCCCCAATTTGGGAACCCCTGATGTAGTACATCATGGTCTCTCAATGAGAGAGGCTGGTCAGAGAGTGCAGCCAAATCTGCAATGCTCTACAGTGGCATCTATTGTTAGAGTTGTCCAGCAAACCAACAGGTAACTTGTATTCTTGTATTTTGGAATTACGTAGTACAAAAATAAATAAATAAATAAACAACATAAACATCGACGAATTCTGCATCATGTCTGATTCATTCCAGTAACATCTGTTGCAGTTATAAACAGAGATGTGTCCTTGTTTAACACAAGAAAACACTGTAAAGCTACATGTTGTTAGTGTTTTTTAGCTCATTGTTTTGTGTGTTTGTCGGCTGTCAACCTTTGCTAGTGTTCTGGAAGAATGAGTTTATCTGAGACCTGAATTAAGTGTTTTGGTAGTTGTAGTGCATTTTGAATGTGAAATGAACTGCTTTGCCAAGCTGAAAGTCAGTTAGGAGAACTGTGTGAAGAGTTTTGCAAAAGTGACCTAAATATTGAGAAATGGGTCCTAGCGTCTGTAAAAAACTGTAATGCTGAGCTCCGGCCGGGAACTATAATGAAAATGAAAGTAAACACGCGCTTAAGTTTCACTTTTGTAAACAGAATCAGCTGAGATGATCATTTGGAGCGTTGCGGTGCTCCGGGAGCTTTTCTCCGTCAGATCTGCAACTCAGATCATCTGACAGCTCACAGGGATGGTGGAGGACACACACCTGCGCAGCTTCAATCGCAATAAAAAGCAAGTTATGTCCAAGATACACGGAAGTCCGCGACAGTGCAGAGACCACCCCCATACCCCCTTTATGCCGCCATCGTGTAATCTATTATAAAATGGACATGATTGCGCAACATTACCGTCACGGTCTGAGCACTTATAAACGACCTAACGCGTTGCGGCAAATTGGCGGCATTGTTTTATAAAAGAGGCTAAGCGTCTGTAAATACCTGTGAAGGCAGAGTCCTGGGAATAGCCATTCAAGCATGCTGCCTTTTGAAAAATAAAAAAACAAAACGCCTTTTCTTCATGCTCCCCCTAGACTACAGAATCTGATGGTCACAGAAAACGTTCAAACACCAGACCCAACAGATACTGTCAAACAACCATAAAAACATTATGTTAGCTCACCTTCTCTGCCATAATTCCAAGTGTAACATACTTCTGTAACAGCCGCGGGGCCTCCGGGCTTCTGATGGGCTCCTCAGAATCCGGTCAGGAGTTCTCCTGACTCTGTCTTCACTGGAAGTTTTACTGGGAGCTAGAGTAAAGAGCTAGCTGGAAGGACTGGGCTTATTACACGAGAAACCTCTATTGCTTCTTCTGTTCAAGTAGAACACTTTAGCGTGCTCCAAATGCAGGATTTATGCACTTTCACAATGATTGATGATGTTTTTCCAACGATTGTAAAATTTCAGAGATTAAATTCTTATTATTTTTTTTGACAAAACATTAATTTTTTTGGTAGCCATCAGTATATGAAGAGCATTTCAAGTAATATGGCAAAAACACCTCCTACTGCTCCTATGAAGGTGCGGTAGACGTTCTTGGAAAAAGCCATTCACACAAGCTAAGTTTTGAAAACCAAAAAAACAATTGAAATGTTTGACTCCCTTTCTTCAGGCTCCCCCTGGAGACAAAATCTGATGGTTGCAGAAAACGGTACAACACCGGCTTGAGACACACAGGAGCATTAGATACACATCTCTGCTGAGCTGCAGTTCAACTCCCAGAACTCAAGCAAACCGCCTCCCACTCCATTTTTTTGACAAAATATTTAATTTATTGGTTGCCATCGGTATGTGAAGAGCTTTTCAAGCAACATGGCAAAAAATGTTCCAGAAAAACATCTCCGATATATACTGTAGAATTAGAACACCAATAGAAATCTTTTCCTGCCAGCCGTCTTGTTCAGATGTCTAGGCCTCTGGGTGAACCCAGACCTACAGTTTACCTGTTCAGTCCACAACGGAGTCCAGATGACCGCGCACACCCAATACAACTCTGGTCTGTTTTCAGTGGAGTGTGAATGGGATGTTGAATCTGGAGTTTCTCAGAGACTCCTGAAACATTTAGGATGGGAAGATTTGGGCATTTGTTGATATTTTCCTCTCTGTTCAGTTTTGTTGAGGTGTTTCCAGATTTTCTGGTGTGATGTTTTCTTGTTGGTGTGTTCATTTTCCTTGTTCTATCCTCCTGTTCTATGTGGCCTGATGACAGAACGTTTGTGTTCCAAGTGGGGTTCACAGTTCAACAGAAGATTGTGGTCAGTGTGTCCCTCACATCTGTATTTACTGCCATCTCCTTGTAACTCACTTAGTGCTTCTGTTGGACAGTCAAATGTTAACAATAGTACTAAAAGTGAGATATGTCACCACTGTAACCATCAAAACCAGAAATCATTTTATTTCTAATGTGACGGAAACCCCTACGGTAGACAGCAGGGTACTAATCTGCTCCACCGGGAAACAATGGAGTTAGCAACCCTTATGGAAAAGAGGAATCCCACTGAAGTGACAGATGGGGGTAAATGATCAGTCACATCAGCAGATATCCACCTTTATAATGTAACGTGTGTTTAGACTGCTGTTATTAACCTAAAAGTGCCGTAGCTAAAATGCTACTGTACGTTAGCTCTGGCCAGACTTTAAGACCGCCCCCCCACCTCTCTGCTTCAGTAGGCAGGAGTGCAACGGTGTCCCGTTTCAGCTGTGACAGCTGGTGTTCATGCATGTTTTAGTCTCTAAAAGCCCAGAAAAAGAGGATTAGCATGAAGGACTCGCATCGCCTCAATGTAAACGAACGTGGACCGGAAGTTGCTCGCATTTTTTACACAAAGCCTCGCAGGTCGCAAGAATAAGCTGGATAGGTGCAGCGTATGTCAGAGACACTCAACTCAACAACCCACATGTTAGGTTCTGTGACATCAAAAACCAGCTCTGTCCATTTAACAGGCCGCTGGTCTCCTTTTAGGGCTGTGGGTTTTCAGTCTTTGATGTGGAAAGGAAACACATGAGCTGACTCAGGCTGGGTACTCTACTATGGCATCTCCGGTATGTGACTCGGTCATTTTCCCAGAAGGACCATCACAGCTCCATGTGGTGCTGTTTGGTCTGGTTAACACCAGTCAGATTCCCCTGACTGATGATCAACTACTGTCCTGCAACTGCTGTTAGCAAATGATGAATAGCATTCATGTAAAAAGGTCTTGAAAGGTTTTCAAGTGTAACCAAAACAAATTCACTGGGTTGTATCAATTCATCCAGGCTCATAGCTTACTGAGATCCTGAGAATGTCATCTGCTAAATGCCACGTTTCCTACGGATGGAACCAATTAGGAACACACATTTGATGACTGCAAACACAGACTGTCATGTCCTGTGTCCTTGTCTCTTCCATATCCCCTCTCCCTTGTCTCCCCAGCACTCATTTTAGTTCTCCTCCTTGTGTGTCCTTCACCCTTGACCCCTGTGTTCTCTCAGATGTTACCTGTCCCATGTAGTCACCTTTTAGCCACTCCTTTGCTCCAGTCCTTCATCATTTTCCCCTTTTCATATATTTTACATTTGATTAATGTTTTATCCTTAGTCATTCCCTGTTCATGGTTTAGTTCATTCTCCCAGCCCTTCAAGCTTTGTAGTTATGTTCTCTATTGTGTTCTGTTTCCCTTAATGTCAGGTTTTACTTTTATCAAATCAATCAAATTTTACTTGTAGAGCACTTTTCATGATAAAATCAACACAAAGTGCTTTACATTAAAAAACAACAAAAAAACAATGGGTTAAAGACACAGCTTTCACACATCAAAATTACACAACCAGTTCAACCCTCACCCCCTTCACTGCACACTAGACAGCACAATCAAGTTTTTCAAGAAAAAAAAAAAAAAACACACAGCAAATAAAAATTTGCTAAAAATTGTTAAAATATATCAATGAAAAGCCAAGGTAAAAAGGTAGGTCTTGAGCCTCTTTTTAAAAACATCAATACTTTCAGCAGCCCTGAGGTTTTAGTCATCTAGTATATTATTCCAGACCTTTAGTTTTTAGTTGTGTGGTATTTAGTTAGGTTAATTTGTGTCTCTAGCTGTCATGTTTGGTTTCGTCCTGTTTGTGTTCTGCCTCCCAGTTCCATAGTTCTGTTCTTTCAGTGTTTTCCCCCCAGTGCCCCGTTAACCAGTCACACCTGCAACAGTTCAGTAATCAACACACCTGCTCCCTGTTTTCCTCATCACTACCTCAGTGTATTTAAACCAAGCCCTTTCCAGCGTTCACGGTCGGTTCCTTGTGTGTGTTTGTTACCATGAGTTCCTTGTGTCATCATCCCTGTGTTTGCTCCTGTCGATTTTTGTTCCTGCTCCAGACCTCAGCGTTAAATAAAACATTTTGATTTTGAACATTACCTGGCTGTCCCCTGGGTTACCTGCATTTGGGTCCTACAACAACCTCCACCACATGACACAGACAAGCCTGATGTTGTGTTTATCTTCATTTCTTTAGCCACTCTGGGCATGGATGTTTGTCTTTGTCTAGTTTCCATCTATAGTTGACAACTTTCTCTTGTTTAGCCATAGATTCAATTAAAACTCAGCAGTCACGCTAGAGTTTCAGCTACTCTGTTCTGTTCGCTGTCTGTTGATAATCTTAGTGTGGATGAAGGGCAAACCCAATGTTTGTGTTTTCCCAGGTTGCTGGTTGGAGCTCCGTTTGAAAACACAGGACAGCAGCAGACTGGTGATGTTTACAAATGTCCATTGAACACCAGAAAGGTTGCTAACTGCAGCCGACTCAAATTGGGTAAGCCACAGATTAAATGAATTACAGCCTAATGGTTCCAATAACATCAAGAATCTGCAGCACCAGGACCACTTGAGCTCAACTGAATGGAAATGTGATTGTAAATGCAACATTTGTTGCTAAAAATGGTTGCAATTATTTTAATCATGCTTGTCACACATTTACCCTTTGGTGCAAAATGTAAAAACAATTGCTCTAAATTTGTTCTTGTGTGAGCAGTTTTCCAATTTCATAACTTAAAAGATGAATTAAAATCCAGTTAAAAGCTGTCAAACTTTGCATGTAGTCCAGGACCCTGAAACACCAAACCTCCATCGCTCTCTGCTTTATTACCGTCTCATTATTCGATCCTGAAAGCACACTGTCATTTTAACCTTCTCTAGCCCACCTGACGTTGTCTAGATTAAGCCCCAGAAGAGACATTGATGTCATTTTTATTCCAACTGAAGTAGCTGAGGAGGAACAGTTCTGTTTGTGAGTACGCACCAAATCAGGTCTTCCTGGTGTCTCTTGTGGGTGTACTGGAAGGGATGCCATCTGGGGTTCCTTTTTCCTGATGTGTTACATCCGTCGCCATAGGTGTAGGTGCTGGTTGTGAGTTGAATTTAGTGATGGGCAGAACAGCTGAACAGACCTGGTAAACTTAAACAAGATGACAGGGTGAACTGGGATAAACCATCAGTTTTTCTTGCATGGTGAGTGTATTTCTGGCCTTTAAGTTCAAATGGAGAATGATTCTCAGCGGTAGTTATCTGACTTCATTCTACATGTAAACGGGTCAGCCGAGTTGGCCCAATTAGACGCTCCGGAAGTGACGCGGCCGCAGTAGCGCTCGTCTGATAATTTCACTGCCACAAAGTAACACGCGTAACAACATCTAACAGTACAGTACGTACCAGATAAGCTGTGCTGCAGCGTTGTTGTCCATTCCTTCAGCCACTCTGCATATCCTGTTTTAACTCCGTCTGCTTCACTCCCACCAGCGTTTGTTTACTATTTGCGTTGCTACAAGCTAATTCAGAACCACTGCTGTAAGCTAACTGGAATGCCGCCACCTACTGTACCGGAGTGGAACGAACTTCATTTGAGGGTTCAGCTTTCTAGCGTACATGTATACTATGATAAAGGCTCCCAGTTTATTACTTAAGATCGACCTAGATCGACTCAGATGTGCATGTAAATGAACTGAGTGGCATCTTTGTTGGCAGCCAATGGAGAACCTGTTGCTAACACTGCTGTGAGGGAAGCTGCTGAACTCTTCCCCATTCTTTAGGAAATTGCTGTCTCTGCGATCTCCTGCTGTAGATGTCAGGTGACAGAATGGAGCATCTCCTGAATGAGTCTTAGGGTAGAAAGCTCTGCCTTTTGGTGGTGCATAGATAGAATGGACCAAGTCACTATGGACCACTGTTGTCAGTTTTGCAACAGCCCTACACAGTCTGTGCATTTACATGTGCATCTAAGTTGCTGCATCACAGCTGATTTGGTATGTACTGTAGTGTTTGATGGTGTTACGCGTGTTACTTTCTGGTGATGATATTATCAGAAAACCGCTTCCGCAGACTCGTCACTTCCAGAAGTTACTGGTACCAGCTCGACTGAGCCGTTTACATGCAGATGCAGTTGTTTTCCTAAGGCATTATCTGGGTGCTTAGGACCAGTTCAAAGTCAACAAGACTAACGTGTTTACATGCATTTGAAAACAATGTCGGTCTATTTAGGGCAACAGTTTGGTTTTCTGATGCGATTTGGTCCACTTAGATGGTCTTTCTATGGGTTTGTGTTTACCGTCAGCTATTCAGCACCTGCTTTGATGCGGTTCCAAGGTGCCATGCCGGGCTGAAGACGCAACGTCAGCGATTGTCGGTCACTGATTGGCCTGGGGGTGGAGTCACTGGTCCAGAGTTTTCCGCCAGCTCCCTCGCTGCCCACAGCTGTTTCTCGGTTGAGAGTCAGACAAAAAGCCAGCGGGCAGAATGTTTAACATCACTGCTATATCAGCCACGGTAGCGCTGTGTTATGTTTCTGTGCGACAAACAGATCACCTTGCTTTTGCTTCTCAGTTGTTATGGGAAAAAAAACCACACCGCAAAGAGTTGATGAGAGATAAAGATTAGCTGAGTTAAGGAAAAGCAGCATATCAGTCAACATTATTTAAACAGAGTGCATATGCTCTGTTTAGAGCGACCAGGCCAAGTGGTTTCCACTCCTATGCTGATACTGACCAGTGAAGCAAAATTAATATAGAGCTGACACATTGATATTTCCTTTAATCTATTCCCATGAACTTTATGTGGATTCCTTTTCATTATTCTTCCTGAAAATAATAAAAAGCATGGGTGAACTCAGCATGCATCTGTTTTTCCTGTGACTAGGAAAACTTTCTCTGGACAATGTGACGGAAAGAAAAGACAAAGTGATGCTAGGAATGACGCTCAACTCCAACCCAAAAGACAACAGTTTTGTGGTGAGTTACATAATAATAATAACTAGAAAATTCCTGAAGAAATTTTAAAAGGGGCCTGCCCCGTGGCGCAAGGTGGAGGCCATGTGTCATAGACCAATGTGCACCACCACATCATCAGCATCTCAACCCCTCCTCAACTTGTCCTATAAGCTTGCTAATAAACTGCATGTCACCAGTAGGTGGTGTAATGAGTGATCTTCTAAAACAGTCAGTAGTGCTCTGCTGAGCTCCCAGTACCTGTGTTTAAAATTGTGTGAAAAGCCAAGCTTTTAAACAGATGTTATAACTGCTTCCTTTTTTGGGGGGGTGGGGGGTGTACAGTAACCAAACCGATGTGTTAAACAGTGACCCACAACAAAGCACACAAAATTTGGTGTGGATCTGTTGTTGCATTATGGAGATATAGCTGGTTGTAAAAATCTAGGGGGCGCTGTTTCTAAATACGAAAAAAATCATTTTGAGCAGTTCTTAGGTGTACAAATGTCAATTATGTGAAGTTTTGTGAGAATCAGATATTGTGTGTTTTATTTATAGGAAACCGTCTCTAAAGGGGCGGAGCTAAAGTAATTTCAACAAATGACCACATGAATGTGTAGGCAGTGTTTGTGTGATGACACATAGAAAGTTTGGTACGGTTCTAAACATGTTTGTAGAAGTTATTAATGTTTGAAATTGATGTAGGGGGCGCTGTGGCACATTCAAGAAATGACCACATGAATGTGTAGACAGTGTTTGTGTGATGACACATATCAAATTTGATACCGTTGTGACCTTGTTTGTATAAGTTATTAAAGTTTGAAATGGATGTAGGGGGCGCTGTGGCACATTCAAGAAATGACCACATGAATGTGTAGACAGTGTTTGTGTGAAGACACATATCAAATTTGATACCGTTGTGACCTTGTTTGTATAAGTTATTAAAGTTTGAAATGGATGTAGGGGGCGCTGTTGCAGATTCAAGAAATGACCACATGAATGTGTAGGCAGTGTTAGTGTGATGACACATATGAAATTTGGTACCGTTCTGACCTTGTTTGTAGAAGTTATCAAAGTTTGAAATTGATGTAGGGGGCGCTGTTGCACATTCAACAAATGACCACATGAATGTGTAGGCAGTGTTAGTGCGATGACACATATCAAATTTGGTACCGTTGTGACCTTGTTTGTAGAAGTTATTAAAGTTTGAAATGGATGTAGGGGGCACTGTTGCAGATTCAAGAAATGACCACATGAATGTGTAGGCAGTGTTAGTGTGATGACACATATCAAATTTGGTACCGTTCTGACATTGTTTGTAGAAGGTATTAATAAATAGATGTTGAAAAGTAATGAGGGGGAAGGTTTTGCGCTATTTTTTGCTAACACCGTTGCCATGGTAACTCGAAACGCTAAGAAAAGTAATAGCACACCTCCCACGACCGAGCCGGTCGTTTTGATGTAAGATTTGTGGGGGTGCACGCTGCGGTTCGGGCTGTATTAATGTATACGGAAGAATAATAATAAGAAGAAGAAGAAGAATAAAAATAAAGAGAACAAATCCTCCGGTGGAGAGCAATAAGGGCCCTGCCTGTCAGGCAGGCCCCTTAATTATAAAAATAAAGAGAACAAATCCTCCGGTGGAGAGCAATAAGGGCCCTGCCTGTCTGGCAGGCCCCTTAATAAAGACAACAAATCCTCCGGTGGAGAGCAATAAGGGCCCTGCCTATCAGGCAGGCCCCTTAATAAAAATAAAGAGAACAAATCCTCCGGTGGAGAGCAATAAGGGCCCTGCCTGTCTGGCAGGCCCCTTAATAACTGAAGCATCACTTTACAAAATTGATCAATCTTTATTTTTTTTTACATTTTATTTAGTTTTCAAATAACTGCAAATCTGTTAGCAGAGATTATATTTAGCCACTGTTTGACAAACATTTGACAGTTAAAGCCTCATAAAGCAAATCAACATCCCAAACGAAGGTCAGATATTGGAACAAATCTCGGTGGTGGGAGAGTTAGGAGTGCTCACTTGGAAAAGGTAGTTTATGGTTGAGAAAGAGAAGCAGAGCAGAGCTGACATTTAAAGACATGGACAAAATTGTTGGTACCCTTTAAACAATGAAAGAAATAACTAGAATCTGACAAAAGTAATAATAAGTAAACATCAATGAAATATAACCAATGAAAGTCAGACATTGCTTTTCAACCATGCTTCAACTGAATTATTAAAAAAAAAATAAAGTCATGGAACAGACCTGGACAAAAATGATGGTACCCCTAACTTAATATTTTGTTGCGTATAAGGGTGGTGCAAATTACTAAATACAATTTAGCAAATTTTAGGTATGTAAGAAACTGTAAATACAGTGATGCATGTCTAATTTTTAAGATTATCAATGGGAAGGCTCCCCCACCACTTAGCGCTTTTATACAGCAGAAATCATCTAGCAGCAGAACCACTCGGTCTGCATTAAGAGGGGACTGTGATATCCCTCATAGGTCTAGTTTCTTTTGGTCAGTTGTGCTTTTCTGTGAGAGCCCCTAAGCTATGGAATCAATTACCAGTGGACATTAGAAACTCTACTTCATATCACACATTCACACTCCGTCTCAAGAACTGGCTTTTAAGCACACAAAAATGTGAACACCTCTCGTAATAATCATTGTATGTTTGTTTTAGACTTTATTGTGTAATCCTATTGGAGGTATGAGAGGTTGATGGATATATGGCTACTTTGGATTTTTTAATGAGTGTATGATTAATGAATATTTGTTTTTTATGTTTTTATGTTTTAATGGAATAAGTGCAATGGTATTGTGTTTTTATTGTTGTATATTAATTTCTTGTGCTTGTTATGCTTATTTAATATGTTCTTTCTTTCTTTTTAGCCGTTATGTGCTTAGTTTAGCATCTTGCCAATGGACTACAGTTGAAAATTAGCCTGCTGGCTAACACTGGCACATTTACAGAAATGTCAATTAATGTGCACTGTCCTTAAATAAATAAATCAAATGAAAAAATGAAATGTTGCACAACCTTTTGAGGCAACAGGTGCATTTCCACTGTTGGAACATTAGGGAAAATTTACAGGAACTTCCCGGCATGTGCGTGGCTCCACTTGACCGGGCCGGCCAAACAGCTGTGGTCCGGGCCATTTTCAGGAACTTTAGCCACTTACACACTAGCATCAGCTCCACGCCACCCGCCCCAGCCTGGCTGCGTTCGTTCCAAACTACCTTAGGAATGAGGACGTGATTGAGCACATGGGCGGTCTCCAATATTGGCACAAAAAAGTGGTGCGAAGATATCAGTGATGTCATGAGCACAACTCTGAGCATGTGGACGGGGAAAAAAGTGCACGGAGAAGCGTGACCTGAGCTATGTTGCTTTTGAAAACTCTGATATTGTATCCTGCTTTGCTGTGTGTTCTGGCAGCACTGTGTGTGTGTGTGTGTGTGTGTGTGTGTGTGTGTGTGTGTGTGTGTGTGTGTGTGTGTGTGTGTGTG
>SSNS01000683.1:175643-180161 GCA_006937985.1 Aphyosemion australe | reverse complement strand
TGCGTGCGCGTGTGTGTGCGTGCTCCAAAGAGACTTCTTGTGTGAGCAGTTTAATAATTTGTTTTTATTTAGCCATGCCTTTATTTTATTTATTTCTGTAGTCATTGTTTTAAATAGCAGCTGCAAAGCATTGCCAAAACAAAATAAATTAGTATCATTAGCAAAAAGAACAAGTTTGAACACTTTGGAAACTTGGCAGATGCCATTAGCTACGCTTACATGGGCATAAGTAATCAGATTGAACGCCCTATCGGATCAAAAGTTCGTCATGTAAACAGAAGTGGTCTGTTACCGACGCTATTTTTTACTGGAAATACTACGGGAGCTCAATATTACTGAACGTCTCGATGGCTGAATGGCTAAAAATGCTGACTTATACACTCAAGTGCATCTAAAGATGCAGGAAGTGGAAATTCACCAAAGCTAGAGAATAATCAAATAAAATGCAAGAGAAAAGACGTGCGGACAAGATGGCGTTTGTTTACAATTTCTCTTCCGGGAAACACAAGTCTGCGCATGCGCAAGCTATGGTGATCGGATCATTCCAGTTAGTGTCCATGTAAACATAGATTTGGGATTTCCAATCAACCAAGATTTGAATCGGATTGGGGAAATTTGGCGCATGTAAACGTAGCTAGTGATGTATAAAAGAAAATGTTTTGGGCCCAACACTGATCCCTGTAGGACCCCACAAGCAATGTCCAGACATGAAGAGCAACAATTATTGATCTTCACAAACTGTTGCCTGTTATTTATGTAACTTACCACCCAATTTAAAACAACCCCCCTGATGCCATAATATTTCATGATGTATTGTATCAAATGCTTTTTTAGATCTATAAATAGCCCCACGACATAATGTTTTTTGTTTATTGCATTTGTGATGTAGTCTATTGTGTCTAATATGCCGGCAATATATCCATCGAGGGTCACAGCAGAAATTCCATCATAATGGCTCCAAAGGAATTCCCTCCTTTTGGTCCACGTCTCGCCGGCGGTTACCCAAGACTACCAGCCGATCTGTGAACTCCAATGTGTTAGCCCAACTGGCTAGTTCGGCTAATGCTCCTGTCGCCAATAATAACCGCACTGCTAACTTTGGTCTTCTTAACATCCGCTCCCTCTCTGGTAAAGGTCATCTCCTTCAAGACGTCATTAAGGACCGTAATTTAGACATTCTCTGTTTGAGTGAAACTTGGCAACAAACCAGTGATTTCTCTCAGCTGAATGACTCCACTCGTCCTGGATTTGTTTACATCTGCAAACCTCGTGGGTCAGGCCGTGGAGGAGGTCTCGCGATACTCCATCGCGAGACCTGGAAGGTTCTCCCGGTATCTCTGCCTCCCCTCACCACTTTGGAGTGCCTCGTCTGTCAAATACCCGGCCCGACCCCTACAGTCATTGCCTCAATTTATCGACCCCCCAAGTTCAACTCTGAATTTTGTGTTCTTCTCACTCATCTCTCCACTCTCTCCCAATGTAATTTTACTTGGTGATTTTAATATACATATGGACAACGCAGCTCTCCCCCTAACCAAGGATTTTTCCTCATCGTTGGATGGATTTGGTTTTTGTCAGTATATTAATTTTCCCACTCACATTAAAGGTCACACTCTGGATTTAGTTTGCTGTTCCGGTGTGTCCCCTTCCAACTGCTCTGCTGATCAGCTCCCCTTCACTGATCATTTCCTCATCTCTTTTTCTGTTTCTCTCTCTCTCTCCACTACCAAGTTACCTCATGTTATTTCTTTTCGTAATATTAAGAACATTGATCTAGCTTCATTCTCCTCCTGCATAGCCGACTTTAAACCAGATCTCTCTGCTAGTCCCGGTGTTCTTGTCAGTCACTATAATCATGGCTTGGTTTCCATTTTAGATTCATTTGCTCCCATCAAAACTCGTTCTGTTTTCTTTAACCGGTCTGCTCCATGGTTCACCCCTGTCCTCCGTGCCATGAAAGCCACAAATCGCAGGTTAGAAAGACTGTACAGAAAAACTGGTCTCATTATTCATAAGGACTTATGCATCTGTTGCATCGCAGCTTCACACACATCTTTCTCGCAATAACCTCTTTGAACTTTTTCAATCTGGTTTCCGACCCCACCACAGCACAGAAACAGCCCTCATTAAAATCACTAACGACCTTCTCATTGCTGCTGATTCTGGTTTAATTTCCATCCTCATACTTCTCGATCTGAGTGCGGCTTTTGACACTGTTTCTCATCCCATCCTCCTCAAGAGACTTCTTTCTTTAGGTATCAATCACACTCCCCTCAGCTGGTTTCAATCTTATCTCACCGGCCGCACTCAGCTCATTCAGTTAAAATCTTTTTCTTCACAACCCTCCCCAGTCACTTCAGGTGTACCCCAGGGCTCTGTCCTGGGGCCCCTCCTCTTTATAATATACCTTCTCCCTCTTGGTAATATCTTCCGCAAATTTGTCATCCAGTTCCATTGTTTCGCGGATGACACCCAGCTCTATATTTCCAGCAAGCCTAACTCCATTCTCCCGCCCTCATCCCTGACCCACTGCCTCTCTGATATTAAATCCTGGTTCACCTCAAATTTTCTCAAACTTAATGGCAATAAAACTGAGATTCTTCTTGTTGGTACAAAGTCCATCATCTCTAAAGCCGACAGTTTTTCCCTAACCATTGACAGTGCCACGGTCTACCCCTCTCCACAGGTTAAGAGTCTGGGTGTCATCCTCGACAGTTCTCTGTCATTCCATGCACACATCAATAACATAATTCGGTCAGCCCACTTCCATCTTCGATCCATAAATCGTCTTCGCTCCTCTCTGACCCCTCATGCTGCAGCCATTCTTGTCCACAGCCTTGTCACTTCCCGTCTTGACTTTTGCAGCTCACTTCTTTTTGGTCTCCCCAATAAACTCCTTCATAAACTGCAGCTGGTCCAGAACTCAGCAGCCCGTGTCATCACCGGAACCCCTTCCTTTCTCCACATCACCCCAGTTCTTCAGCAGCTCCACTGGCTTCCAGTTAAATTTATGTCCACCTACAAGATTCTCCTCCACACCTTCAAAGCCATACATAATCTTTCTCCTCCCTACTTAACTGACCTCATTAATATTGCCACCCCATCACGCTCACTCAGATCCTCTTCATCTCTCCACCTTGTTACTCCTTCTGCACGCCTCACTACCATGGGGGACAGAGCTTTCAGTCGCTCTGCTCCCCGTCTTTGGAACACACTCCCACCAGATATCAGAAACATTGACTGCCTCACTCTTTTCAAATCCAAGCTCAAGACTCATCTATTCAAAACTGCTTATGACTTGTGACTTATTTGATTGTTTTTATGACTGATTTGTTTTAGTATTTTATTGTATTTTATCGTGTTTTATCTTGTGAAGTGACCTTGGGTGTTTTGAAAGGCGCTGTTTTAAATAAAATGTATTATTATTATTATTATTATTAATAATAAAGCCAGTGATGTTGATCTGCCAGATCTGAATCCATACTGACTGTGAGTACTTTGTTCATACATTGTTCCAGTCGGCTATTAAAAAATTTTTCAAATTTTTGGGAGAATTGTGGAAGTAAAGAAACAGGCCGGTAGTTTGTGAAGTGGTGTTTGTTGAATTTCTCAGATTATTAAAGCACCACAGATGAAAGTGCTGTTGATATAATAGTTATAGTCAAACCCTAGTGCGGTCTAAAATTACACAGTTATCAGTATTGATGCGTTTCTCCTTCAGGTGTCAGATGCTTTCTGGTTGAACCACAGTAGCAGTTAAATCTGAAACACTGCTTCTTTAGAGGAAGAAAAAATAATTTGACAAAGAGTTTTTAAGCTGAATGCATCTAGAATACAGCCTGTTGTGTTTTTGTTTCTGATTGTTTATATTTACCTGAGTTTGGGAATTTGTCCACAGACGTGTGGTCCTCTCTGGTCTCATGAATGTGGAAGTTCTCTGTACAGCACTGGGATCTGCGCCAGAGCCAACCACAACTTCAAACTCACCCAGATTATCACACCTGCTTTACAAAGTATCCATCCATCCATCCATTTATTCATCCATCCATCCATTTATTCATCCATCCATCCATCCATTTATTCATTTATCCATCCATCCATCCATCCATTTATTCATCCATCCATCCATTTATTCATCCATCCATCCATTTATTCATCCATCCATCCATCCATTTATTCATTTATTCATCCATCCATCCATCCATTTATTCATTTATTCATCCATCCATCCATTTATTCATTTATTCATCCATCCATACATACATACATCCATTTATTCATCCATCCATCCATTTATTCATTTATTCATCCATCCATTTATTCATCCATCCAACCATCCGTCCATCCATCCAACCATCCGTTCATCCATCCATCCATCCATTTATTCATTTATTCATTTATTCATCCATCCATCCATTTATTCATTTATTCATCCATTCATCCATCCATCCATTTATTCATTTATTCATCCATCCATTCATCCATCCATACATACATCCATTTATTCATCCATCCATC
>SSNS01000683.1:158143-170643 GCA_006937985.1 Aphyosemion australe | reverse complement strand
ACAAACCTGCAGCCTGTTGAATGCGACGCGTAGCCAATCAGAAAATGAGGCGGCATAAACATGCTGCATGCTCCTCCTCTATCTTTGTTTACTCTGAAATTATGTTTTATCTTGTGAGATATCACAAGCGAGAATACCATACCAATTTATTTATAAAGCACCATTTAAAAATAGCATGGCAGCTAACCAAAGGGCTGTACATAGAAGAGCCAAATGCTCGAACATATCAACAAAACATAATGAAAGCATGGAAATCAGGTAAAAAAAATAATGCAGCAAGTGATAAAAACCAAACTAAAATGGCACATATAAAATCAAAAAAGCTACAAGATAGTGCAAGGTGTTAAGGAGAATGGCCATGAGTCAAAATGATTTGTATTTTTGCATCGTTGCTGCTCACCACACACTTTAGGACCGAGACTGGTACATGCACGACTTATTATCACCACGTGTGTCAAGTCTCATATGTTTTTAAAATCAGTCATTTAAGAATCTTGCCGTGGGAACTGCTGTTCGTTTAACGAGAAAAGACTTTCTCCTGCAGCCCTTCAAACACACCAGACTGGTTCCGTTTTTTTTCTAGTTGTCGTCATGACCTTTGACCTTTAACCTGCTAACTGAGACGGCGCTCTTGGGTTTTATGCAATTTTTCTGAGCATTGACCTCTGACCTCAGGGCATACCAGCTAGGATGTCCACTCCTGGTTAGATTTGGACCTGCCTGAAATATTTCCTCTTAACACACAACAGTACGGAGAGTCGTCATGTGCAGGGCCACCTTAACCAGCTGATAGGCCCCGGGGCAGAGAGGCTCAGTAGGCCCCCACGGCCCTTATATACAAGTCCTCACAACGTATGCAAGATGAGAACGTGTGTGTGTGTGTTTTGCATGTTTTATGATGTTTAATAAAACTTTTAAATAGTTATAATTGCTTTAATAATATATTTTCAGTTTCCAGCATATTACTTATCTCTCTCTCTCTCTCTCTCTCTCTCTCTCTCTCTCTCTCTCTCTCTCTCTCTCTCTCTCTCTCTCTCTCTCTCTATAGAGAGAGAGAGGGATGTATAAGTAATATGCTGGAAACTGAAAATATATTATTAAGGCAATTATATCTATTTGAAAGTTTTATTAAACATCATAAAACACAAACACACATGTTCTCATCTTGCATCTGTGAGGAGCGCCATTGACTTCCATTAATTTTAGTGACTGGATTGTGCCTTCTTCTTCTAACCATAACCAATCTATTCCTAACCCAGCCTTAACTAAAACTTAATTCACACCATACCTCTAAAACTAATGAGTAGACCTCTTGTACCAAAGTGAGGACCGGGCAAAAGCTCCTCACTTTGCAACTTGTGTCCTCACTTTGATGTATAGACTAGCACACACACACACACACACACACACACACACACACACACACACACACACACACACACACACACACACACAACCCTTTGACGTTGTTTATACTGCCGCTCAGATGCAAAATAAGTCAAAATCTTTGTTTTGACACTGTTCTGGTCCAGCTTTTGCCCAGAAAGAACGTACTTGTTCAAAGACGATATTTCCTCTGCGGCTCGGATCTGCTCACCGGCTCCAAGCTCCTGTCTGTCTGCCTTGCTCCTCCAGCGCTCCTGTCTGTCTGCTCTGCTCCTCCAGTTTCTCCATTCTGCTGCTCCTCCCTTGACCGCGGTTCCCTGCTGCGCGGTCTGCTCCGTGCCTGCAGGTGCTCCATCCTCCTCACCTGCCCGGTGTGTCAGTCAGCGATATGTCTAACTTCTTTATAGCTGATTAAATAAATTCTGTCAGCTTAGCTATTTTCTGTCTTACTTCTTTGTTTCGAAGCTCCTTCTCATGAAGCACTTTCTGTTTCTGAGCACCGCTCTCAATTTTTCCCCCGGCATTTTTCCAAATTTCTTTACAACTAGAGGACCACGCCCTGAAATCATCTGAATTGTTTGATTGGTGAGCTCTGGTGCAATGGGCCTTTAGAGGTCACGTGGGTGACGTAGGTCACTTGTAATTTGGATCAATCAGCAGCCTTAAATTAGCATCTAAGATGATTGACAGAAAACCTGACCAGTAATAACAAGATGGGTTTTTTTGTTTGTTTTTTTACCTGAAATGATAGGCCCCTAAACATCATAGGCCCCTGGCCACGGCCCAGGTTGGCCCGTGCATTAAGGCGGCCTTGGTCATGTGCAGACAGGTACGGCAGGCAATTGCTTGTGGCCTCCGGGCCACACAGGGGCCCCAGAGGGCTGTAATACTTTGAAGTTGGAACCACAAAGGTAGAGCAACAGTGAAAAGCTGTCGTTTTAGAGCTGAATGCTCTAGACCAGGAAACGGTAATCGTTAGATTTGATCAGCAGCTAAATCCTGAAGCTCCTTAATTTCCTGTATCATCAGTTTTTCTCTCAGCTTCTCCATGTTGTCTTTGCTTCTGTGTAATACATATGGACACAATGGAATCTGGTCAACTTGAGGTTCGATTAGAAAATACATTTGATACCTGGAAAAGACCTGGGGCCTCATTCATAAAGCTGCTTCTGCATAAAAACGGTGTGATTTATAAAGAATAAATGTGTCAACTTTAAGGAAACGCTGACCCTGGTGTAACACACACACACACACACACGTCACAGCACATCTGGTGTTAACCAAACTATAAACTATAATGGCTTAAATTATCTGCATCGCTGCCAACTGTGCAATACCAGAGCACCTGTCAGGTTTCCTGCAGCTGGCTCGTTCCAGTGTGAATTAACCCGACAGGCTGATTTTTGTTTGATATAATGAACAATATATGTCATTTTTGCCCAAAGCCACTTTGGGTTAAATGAAATATTTTCTTTTTATGTGATGTTTGTTTATGTTGAAGCAGTTTCATGACGATATCATTTAAGGTCATCCTTTGATCGCAGTTGTAATTTGGTTGCAGGTGGCAATTGTTCAGTATGGCTCTACAGTAGTCCATGAGTTCAGTCTGAGTGAATACCAGACCATGGAGAACGTGCTGCAGGCTGCCAGGAACATCAACCAGCGAGGTGGAGAGGAGACGAGGACAGCGCTGGGTATCAAAGTGGCACGGTAGGACTCCCTGACTGTAGCAGCTTAGATGACACTGAGTGTTTTATTCTGAATCAGTCAGGGTACATGTAGAACCTGATAAACCTCTTCTGACGCAGGTCAGAAGCTTTCCAGCGAGGCGGCAGGCCAGGAGCCCAGAAGGTGATGATTGTGATCACGGATGGTGAATCACATGACAGCCCCCAGCTGGGGCAGGCTGTCAGCGACAGCAAACATGATAACATCACCATGTATGCCATTGCTGTGAGTTTTGCTCCCCATGTTAATCTTCAAACACCTCATAAATCTTCTGTGAACACTGTCTATCATCTTTTTGAGCTCTTCGTGATGATTAGCCAGAGAGACTAAAGTGCATAAACCGTATAGGACATCCATAGAGTGTAGTCTGACATCTTGGAAGGCCTGCTTTGCAGATAGGGACCACTGAAAACGCACACCCAGAAGCAGCTAGACCTGTGGTCTCAGAGAAAAGATTCTAAAAACTAAAATTGAAACATGTTATTCATTAATTAATTCATTTATTTATTCATGTAAAAGGGTCAGTGTACATTACTCCATATTTAAAAATAGTCAAATTTAAATGAGCAAATTAGTAATAGAAAATTTGCTGAACCAACATTAATTAGTGGCCATAATACTATTAATATTTTTGTTAGAGTCATAAATAAGGATTGTTTAAGTTATATTTTGTGAGAATCTGTTTTAAGTTTGATTGTTGTCATTCTTAGTAAGTGTAGCTTTATCTTAGCTTCACCTGTCTTTAATAATGAGTCCGTTAGAATCTTTGAGCAACTGCTTTTTTAACTAGCCTCATGGAGCTTAGAGCACACACAACTTCCAGAGAGTAACCTTGCTAGCGAGAGAGTCTCATGAGATTACACATATGAACACTTGTGTAGGACAAACAGTATGAGAAGTAAGTAAGGTTTAAGTTAGCATTATTTTGAAGTATAAACCTTTATTTTGAAAGTATTACTTCTGGTTAAGCCACCATTTTTATGTTGAAAGAAAGACAAAGGGTGTTTCTCAATCTCAAGGAACCTTGCCTTGATGCCTTGGTCCCGCCCCGGTTGCCTAGGAGATACGTCATCAGGAACCGCCAAGGCGCGTTCCAATCGGTTCCAATGTTCATGTGCTTCCAAGGCATCTGTCCTCCGTTTGTTAGCCGTTTAGCTAATTTAGCAAGGATACACGAGAGGTGCCTTGTTTCCTTCTCTTGGTCAAGATTTTCCCAGAATGCAGAGCGGTATTTTCAAACAGATGTGATCAGGAGTCAGCAGCAGCTACTTCAGGGCAAATTTCCAGTTTAAATGTAAGTCAACCAATTGTAGCTGTTGGGCTTATATGTAAAATGTTTATTTAAATCCAAAGCAGTTATCTATGGTTGGTTAGTTGCTTAGTAGTTGCAGCTTTGGTGGCTAGCAGGTACTAACTCACTTACACATGTGATTTAACCAACATATACACAAAAAAAATAAAAGGCTCGATATTAAAACTTAATATTACTATGATGGGAGGGACATCAACAGGGCGCATAATCAGGGGGCGGGCTCTGGCCGGCCGGGGTCACGTGGGACAAGTCTGTTCCATTTAACCGTTTTCTTTCACCAAGGAAGGACAGTGTCCTCGTAAGCAAGGTGTCTGGCCTGGCAAGGCAAGGTTCCTTGAGATTGAGAAACACCCAAAGATTCTAGATGGATTATGGAAGCACAGATCAATATAGTTTTTGACTGGATTAAATCCGCTGGCTCGATGTTTACCATCGTGGTTTAGGCCTACACGTTACTTTTGTAAAGCACAGCTTTACATCAAGCACCCTGCCTAAAACACAGTGGTGGTGGTATGTGGCTCCTCGATCCAATGATGGACAGAGATATCAGCAAATTCTTCATTTCTGCAGCTATCAGGCTTCTGCAAGTGCCTCTGTGGGGGCCCTCTGTCTCGGGGGTGGTGGTCGACTGTTGCTGCCTGGGTGCTCTCCAGGTAGTGCTTGGGTGGAGGTGGGCTTTATTGCCCTCCGTCCCCGTTGCACCCTGTGTCGGTACCTCACCTGCTGAGGTTGGCCTACTGCTGCCGGGGCAGATGGCTCCTCTGATGGCGTTTTCTTGCCCTGCCATATCTGGATCATCTGAACTCAGCCCAATATCATTTTTACTGATGTTCTTAATGTCTTAGTGTGTGTACAGGAGTTGGGGGGGGGGGGTGTATGACTGCCAATGTTTTTGAATTGGTGTGGGAGGGATGGTAAGGAGGGTTATGTAGGGTTGTTTTAATCTGTAAAGCCCTTTGAGTTGCATTATTTGTAGGAAAAGTGCTTTATAAATAAAGTTTGATTGATTGATTGACTGGAGGTGTCATGAAGTGGTGTGTTGAAAGCAGGAGCCAAAATGCAGGTAATCCAGAGGCAGCCAGGAATGGCTTTTCACACACCAGAGTGCTTGTAGATGTTGCTTCCAGCATAGCATACCAGCATAGTGTTGGTACCAAGTTTGTTTTTATCTTTTATTTGTGTGTTTTTTTTTTTAGTGATCTAAGATTACAATACTAGATTACTGCCTATGTGTATATACATGTATCCTTGTTTTTTTATCTTCTTCTAATTACCTTTTGAGTGATGGTGCTGCTGTGACAAGTGAATTTCCCCACTGAGGGATCAATAAAGTCTATTCTATTCTATTCTAAAAATAACCTTTAGCCTAAAGTAAACCAACTGCTTTATTTCTTTCAGAAAATAAGAGCAATTTCATACTTTTATGAAAAATTTAGCCTAACCTTTTCTTTCACATCATCAACAATGAATGCAATAGTTTGTTAAATTTGTCAAAGTGTGAACGATATAACTCAATAAATGAGCAGCTCAGACCAGTCGTTTCCACTAAGCTAGGTTAGCTCCTAGCTTAGCTCCTACATAGATAATCTTGTGAAGAAACTCAAACTCAGACTGGGTTTCTTTTTTCTAAATAAACTGTGTTTTTCTTTTGAGGCCAAAAAACGACTAGTTACTGCAACATTTCTGTCTATTCTGGATTATGGAGACCTTTTGTATATGAATGCCTCAGCACAGTGTCTTGGTAAGATTGATGTGGTTTATCATGCCTCGCTGAGGTTTATTACTAACTGTAGACCACTGACCCATCATTGTGAATTGTATTCTCGAGTGGGATGGCCTTCTTTGTCCACCAGGAGGTTGGCACATTGGTACACTTTCATTTACAAGGCCATGCTTGGATTACTACCCAACTACATCTGTAACTTAATCTCACGGAGACGTGTAACTTCTCACAGTCTGCGTGCAAACGATCAGTTGTTACTCTGTGTTCCGTTTGCTCGTGTTACACGCCCCAGGGTGGGGTTGACATAACAGTGATGAACGGGATCTGAAAAACAGTATAAGCAGGAGAGCAATAACCACAGGAGCGCTGCTTTCCACATCCAGATCTCGTCTGCTTCTTTAATCATCTTTTACAAAAATAATTTTCACAGTTTACAGTATTAGTGCAATTATCGCCAAAACTACATATCACATCAGATGTGCTGCATTTTCACCAGTGAACATAAAACCTCCACACTGTCCCTTTTAACACTGTGTATGAACCACTAAATTATAGTGCAGTTAAAGGATTACTCCATCATTATCAAAGCTTGATCATTCAGCTGCCTTTTCCCTGAGCTTTACACTAAACCATATACTGCTACTCACTCATTTGTGCATAGAAATAAACAGACATTCAACACTTTACTTTCAATTAACTTCTCATTGTCTCATTAACTTTTTAAATGAATATTTAACAAACAATAACTGTTTTCCTTTGTTTTCAGCTTAAACTCAACTTGTCCTACTTCCTGGTTATGTTGTGTGTTAACACAAGGGAACACAATCAAAGTTTATCTCGTTAAAACAGCGTAAACATTAAAGTTTATAAACTCTCGCGATATCTCAGGCGCTCAAGCCCGCGAAAATCTCCCCGCCGGACTAATTAACGACTTTCTACGGCAAAGTACCTAATAAAGTGGACACACAATGTCGCTCACAGACAGAAAAACAAACAGAATTCCTTCACGTTTCGATTGCGTGTCTGTTGTTGCACGTACTGACCTGACAGTATAAGTGGGAGAGCAATAACCACAGGAGCGCTGCTTTCCACATCCAGATCTCGTCTGAAGGAGAAACAGGAAGTTCACCACCAAAAGAGTCCTGGCGCAACGCCCCCCCAAACAAAGGTTCCGCCTGGCTCGTTTCTGTCCCCACTACATTCAGTTCAGTACCTTATGATGCACAATCGTGTTTTTAAAATACAAAACTATTGTATGAAATGAAAATAATTAAAATTGAGTCCAAAATACTTCATAAATAAAATCAATGTGGTGACATATTTTTAGATGTACCACACTCGCACTGAACTGGGTAAAAGAGCTTTCGCTCACTCTGCTCCTTCTGCATGGAACAGGCTGCAGGAAAACTGGAAACTAACCGAGCTCATCTCCTTGAATACATTTAAAACCAGACTGAGAGCCCTTGAGACAGATTCCCTGTGTTGTAACTGCCTTCTGTAATTCTGTACATAACATGTCTGTAACTGAAAAAAAAAAATGTTATATGGGAGCTTTTGCTGCCTCTTGGCCAGGACTCCCTTGAAAATGAAGTTTGTAATCTCAATGGGACCTTCCTGGTTAAATAAAGAATAAATAAATAAAAATTAGCCTGCATGTGGTGATAAAGACCATCAACTCACTAAACTAAACACAAGAAAATGTTCATTTTGTTGTCAAACTTAACAATTAAATTTAGTTTTGACAGTTCAGTACAAAAGATACTTTTTTAAAAATTTTTTTATTCTTTATTTAACCAGGAAGGTCCCATTGAGATTAAAAACCTCATTTTCAAGGGAGTCCTGGCCAAGAGGCAGCAAAAGTTACAGTTACAAAATTTTCCGGTTACTGTTACTTTGATACCAATAAATATATAATGTGACTCACATTCATTACTTAGGCCCAATCCCAATACTCGCACTTGCACCCTTGCGCCCTTTAATTGCGCGTTCCCGGCCAGGGGTGCGAGTGCGTAGGGTGTCCCGATTCTCAAGTGCAGAAGTTGACCACGCCCCTTTTGCACCCTTAATCCGCACTTCACATAAGTCAGCAGCCATGCAAGGGTATTAAAAATTCATTGCTGCATGGGAATTTTGAGAAGAAGGTGGAGCAATAGGGTCAAGTGCCTTTTCTGAAAACATGTATTTACAACTGAAAGAAGTTCGTTTCAAATTATTAATGATATTCATTCATGCTCTGAATGTTTTAGACTAAGATATGAATGTGGACAGCAATTCATTTAAATTTCATCAAATAATTGTTTGTTTGTTTGTTTGTTTGAAAGCTGTTAATAAAGATTTTTAAAAAAGCACAAACAGCGACCGGCATCCCAGCATGCGTCAAGATCGATGACGTAATGCTCAGTGTCCCAATTCTGCAATTATTTGCACACTTGTGTGCTACGCACTCGAAGCCTCACTGCGCACTTCCTCCAAGCGCACTTCACAGAAGGGTGTAGGGCACAGTGCGAGTATTGAAATTGGGCCTTAGCCTACTCTCTGATCGTCCTCCATCTTGGATTGCTATGAAACGGTGGGCGGCGCTGGACACCACTAGTGTAAATCCCACCATCAAGTTTAAAGGATCAGCTACACCTGAGAACAGGAAATTAAAGTGTCCCCTCCCCCGTTCAAGAGCTTTGTTTATTGTTCAACTCTTTGTCAGTAAAGACAGGGCTAAAATGTACAAACTCACATTTATTCTGTTCTTTGTTTTCAGAGTTTAACAACTTAAGTTTTCTATTGTCTTTCTTATTCAGGTCTTGGGTTATTACAACCGCCGGGGAATCAACTCTGAAGCGTTTCTGAAAGAAATCAAGTTCATTGCCAGTGACCCTGATGAGGAATATTTCTTTGAGGTGACAGATGAGTCTGCTTTAAAAGACATCGTGGATGCTCTGGGAGAAAGGATCTTCTCTCTGGAAGGTCAGTTAGAGAAATCAGTAAGACCTTTAGAGTAATGAAGGAAAACTAAGTTTTTCATGTTTCTAAATAATGTTCTTGAGCCAGTATGCGCTAAAATGACCTTTTACAGAGTTAATGAAATGTCACTCAGACCCCTGTGGCCAGATTACCACACTTGCAACTTCAGAGTATCTGCAGTACCTGAAGTCAGAAGCAGTAACGCTTTATGGCAATCCATGTTTACACCTCAGGACAGACAAGCTACACCTGGTTAGCATTTATTGTAACGTGTTTATCATGGTGGAGCCTCAGAAGAGACAAAAAAAACATTCATCTGATGGCGCTAAAAAAATAAAAAGACCACATCAGGAGTCAAACGAGAGTCAACATCTGGAGTTTTCTGAATCAGGATGCAGACCTAACGATCATCCTATTGCACTTGTAGATACAAGTTTAACATGTTTTGTTTGTGCATGTTTTTACTTTCCCTGGGTTTATAATTATGTCTAAATATGTTTGTCAGGCGGTAGTGATTATGTCCCATTCCATCACCGATCATACATCCACCCTAAGACCCATATAAGCTCTTTTCTTACCGGGCAAACGCTCAGTCGTTGATGCTTTCATTGATGCCAGCCAGCGCTCCCGGCCATGGTCCTGTCGGCTAGCCACTGGTACTTGTAGAGTAACTTGCCTGTCTCTGATCACCCAGCGCTCTGAATCTGCGTTTGGGTTTGCCAACACGCTACAGCCTTTCCCTGTGGTCACGATTCCTCCTCTCAGGATCTTGGTCATATTATTTACCAGGAACTCCGTTAGTCAATAGTAAAGTGGCTAGCCGGCATGCTAGCGCTGCAGTCTGCTTCCAGCATGTTTCCTGCATGTTTTAGATCATTAACACAGCTGATTTGTTTGATTTAGTGATGAACCGCTCCTGTAGACACTAGTGAAGGCTGAGGAGACATTTCAACTGTTAGATTAAGGTGTTAAAAAGACCAATGCACAGCGAGGAGAGATAAGTTTCACTTTTGGTTTCACTAACGGACACTAGGGGGTGCTAAAATCAAGCCAAAACTGCAAAGTTTCCCTTTAACCTTAAGTAGAAACCAGTTAAACTCTCAGTTTGGAGATGGAGGAAGGTTATAACTGCTGTCTACAACAGAGCTATCCCAACACATTGTTGCTAAAACATAAATACAAATCTTTATTGGGGACTTTTATAAAGTGTGACTTTTGCATCCAATGTCTTTATAGGCTGGTGTGATGTAGCAGTGTTTGATTTTAAGCTGCCATATTGTACATTTTTAAACATTAAATGTTAGAAAGGGTTAGGGTCACATAAGTTCTGACATGATTTAAGGAAGTAACTCTCTCACTTACACAGCCAGACAAGGAACAATGTTTTTCTGTGCATTATGTTTGTGTGTCTGTGTGTGGGTGGAGGAGAAGCTTTAGCAGAAGAAGTTCATAGTCGGATCTAACAAATCCAAAGCTGAGACCAGTTAAAGCCCCATTCCTGAACTTTGCGGATATATGCTCTTTGTCGCCCTCTTAAGGCTTACGTAACATTAAATCTCTCTCGGGCATAAAAAGGCATGTTTACATTCCTAATGTCAGGCAAAACAACGAAAACAAACTTTTCCACCTCCACACATTGAATAAATAGATTTATCAGGACTGTATAACAACTTTATGCCCGACCAAACACAATAACCCTGGTGAAATCATTTATTACTTACCTAGCCAATAGCAGCCCAATAATAGACGGCCCAATAATAACTCTGGTCTTTGCTCTTGCTCACGTTCTTCTTTTCTTTTCCTCTGATAAGGGATTTCTAGCTTTCTTTGGTGGATCTGCCACTGCTAAACAGCGAGTCTACGCTATACAATTAAGGCAAGCCAAAGGGTTAAAAAAACTGCACGTTTTAAACTCGCGTTATGTCCGCCAACAATTTTAAGGTGTAAAAGTTGTGGAATGTTGCTTTAAAGGTCAGATCTAATAAAGATAGGACACCCCAAGTCTGGTATTGAAGTCCCGTCACCTGTACGGCAACAGAAACCAACGCTGACTTTGTTCTGTCTTATTACTGGAGACCTCATGCCTACACTGAGGAAAAATGTTAGTGAGACATTTTAATTTTGCAAGATGACATCCTTACTCCAGGCACTTTGGCATTCTCTATTTAGTCCCTGATAATCAAACACACCATCTAAGTCTGAACTAATAGAAATTTGATTTTCTTACAGATTTTTGTAGGATCACTTGTTCCATCTGGTTTCTGTTTGCAGGTGTCAGCAATCAGGGTCGGGGGTTTGGTCTTCAGATGGCTCAAGCAGGTTTCTCTTCACATTTAGTCCAGGTTAGTGGCTCATTCTGAGAGATGATTGCATGTGTAGGGTTCATTAGTAAACCTCATACTCTCACTTTTATTAAGCATTTAAGTGTGTTTACAGTGGAGGAAATAATTATTTGACCCCTCGCTGATTTTGTAAGTTCATCCAATGACAAAGAAAAGAAAAGTCTCAGAACAGTATCATTTTAATGGTAGGTTTATTTTAACAGTGACATATAGCACATCAAAAGGAAAATTCCAAAAATGACTTTAAATAAAAGATAGAAACTGATTTGTATTTCATTGAGTGAAATAAGTATGAACCCCTACCACCCTGGAGAGCAGCTTCAGTGACAGACGGATCCACCCTCGCTGTGTGAAGGAGAGATACCGCAGGTCTTTCCTTCCTGCAGCTGTTAGACTCTATAATGGTCAATCCTAATATGTGACACATACACCTGTAACATACCACTGCAACTGTCATCACCTTCCAATACATGTGCAATACTTACTACTACTACTGTTATAACGTGCAATCATTATCAAACGCACAATTCAATACTTTTTAATTCAAGTTATTTACTTAAATACTTTTGTGTGATATTGTTTGTGTACTACTCATATTTTACTTTACTTCACCTTACTTTACTGTACATGTGCTGTTCCAATACTGCCATTTCCCCACTGAGGGACAAATAAAGGTATTCTTATTCTTATTAAGAGTTCTGGCTCCCACAGAGTGGTTAGACACTCCTACTCAATTAGTCTCCCTCATTAAAGACACCTGTCTTAACTAGTCACCTGTATAAAAGACACCTGTCTGAACTAGTCACCTGTATAAAAGACACCTGTCTGAACTAGTCACCTGTATAAAAGACACCTGTCTGAACTAGTCACCTGTATAAAAGACACCTGTCTTAACTAGTCACCTGTATAAAAGACACCTGTCTTAACTAGTCACCTGTATAAAAGACACCTGTCTTAAGTAGTCACCTGTATAAAAGACACCTGTCTGAACTAGTCACCTGTATAAAAGACACCTGTCTGAACTAGTCACCTGTATAAAAGACACCTGTCT
>SSNS01000683.1:127409-138907 GCA_006937985.1 Aphyosemion australe | reverse complement strand
ACCGAGGAGTTTTTTGACCACCTCAGTGACCTCAGCTCCAGAGATTGGAGAGCCCAACCCAAAATCCCCAGACTCTGCTTCCATCCTGGAAGACGTGCCGGTGGGATTGAGGAGGTCTTCGAAGTACTCGGCCCACCGATTCACAACGTCCCGAGTCGAGGTCAGCAGCACACCCTCCCCACTGTAAACAGTGTTGGTAGTGCACTGCTTTCCCCTCCTGAGACGCCGGATGGTGGACCAGAATCTCCTCGAAGCCGTACGGAAGTCTTGTTCCATGGTCTCACCGAACTCCTCCCACGCCCGGGTTTTTGCCTCTGCGACCACCCGAGCCGCATTCCGCTTGGACTGCCGGTACCTATCAGCTGCCTCCGGAGTCCCACAGGCCAAAAAGACCTGATAGGACTCTTTCTTCAGCTTGACAGCATCCCTAACCGCCGGTGTCCACCAGCGGGTTCGGGGATTGCCGCCACGACAGGCACCGGCCACCCTGCGGCCACAGCTACGGTCAGCCGCCTCGACAATGGAGTCACGGAACATGGTCCATTCGGACTCAATGTCCCCCGCCTCCCCCGGGACGTGTTCGAAGTTCTGTCGGAGGTGGGAATTGAAGCTCCTTCTGACGGGAGACTCTGCCAGACGTTCCCAGCAGACCCTCACAACACGTTTGGGTCTGCCAGGTCTGACCGGCATCCTCCCCCACCATCGAAGCCAACTCACCACCAGGTAGTGGTCAGTTGACAGCTCCGCCCCTCTCTTTACCCGAGTGTCCAAGACATGCGGCCGCAGATCAGATGAAACGACAACAAAATCGATCATCGACCTGCGGCCTAAGGTGTCCTGGTGCCAAGAGCACATATGGACACCTTTATGCTTGAACATGGTGTTTGTTATGGACAATCCATGACGAGCACAGAAGTCCAATAACAGAACACCACTCGGGTTCAGATCAGGGGGGCCGTTCCTCCCAACCACACCTCTCCAGGTCTCACTGTCGTTGCCCACGTGAGCATTGAAGTCCCCCAGCAGAACGAGGGAGTCACCCGAAGGAGCGCTTTCCAGCACCCCCTCCAGGGACTCCAAAAAGGGTGGGTAGTCTGAGCTGCAGTTTGGTGCATAAGCACAAACCACAGTCAGGACCCGTCCCCCCACCCGAAGACGGAGGGAGGCTACCCTCTCGCTCACCGGGGTAAACCCCAACGTACAGGCACCAAGATGGGGGGCAAGAAGTATGCCCACCCCTGCTCGGCGCCTCTCAGTGGGAGCAACTCCAGAGTGGTAGAGAGTCCAACCCCTCTCGAGGAAACTGGTTCCAGAGCCAGAGCCATGCGTTGAGGTGAGTCCAACTATATCTAGTCGGAACCTCTCAACCTCACACACCAACTCCGGCTCTTTCCCCACCAGAGAGGTGACATTCCACGTACCAAGAGCTAGCTTCTGTAGCCGAGGATCAGACCGCCAAGGTCCCTGCCTTCGGCTACCGCCCTTTGCACATCGCACCCGACCCCTTTGGCCCCTCCCACGGGTGGTGGGCCCATGGGAAGGGGGACCCACGTCTCCTCTTCGGGCTATGCCCGGCCGGGCTCCATGGGTGAAAGCCCGGCCACCAGGCGCTCGCCAGCGTGCCCCAACTCCAGGCCTGGCTCCAGAGGGGGGCCCCGGTGACCCGCGTCCGGGCGAGGGAACACTGGTTCCATTCATTTTATTCATCATAAGGGGTCTTTGGGCTTATGATGAACCTCTCCCTGGGCTGCCACCTTATCGTGGTGGAGGGGTTTGAGTGTCCCAATGATCCTAGGAGCTAAGTTGTCTGAGGCTTTATGCCTCTGGTAGGGTCACCCATGGCAAACAGGTCCTAGGTGAGGGATCAGACAAAGTGCAGCCCAAAGACCCCTTATGATGAATAAATATAATTAAACAAAATAAATTAAAATATAAAATTAAATTAAAATATAAAATCCCATCAGGTAGGCTAGAAAAGTCAATAGTAATCCTACGTGATCTGTTTGCAATAGTACACCTGTTGTTGCAACCGTAGACCGTACAAAACGGGCAAAGCTGCTCACTCTGCATTGACTTTGCAGAGTTAGGAGACCCATCCAATATGGCGGTGATGCTGTAGACACCAATGGGGTGTCTACGCATTTATGTATATGACTGAAAATGTTAATGCTAGTATTGCAGCTAACAGCCGTAAAGCAGGTATAAGAGCGCCCCCTAGAACACATACCTGCTCCACAAAACTATCTAGGGTGGATTTTGGTCAGTAGAGGGCTGCAAATATGCTGGCCAATGTTGTTTTTTCCAGCAGAGGAGTGGTGTCAGATATGAAACTGATCAAGTTTCTAACTCAGCAATCACTGAGATCAATGTTAAAGCGCTAGCTTAAAGTATAAAAAACTATCTAGTGTTACTTTAAATGGGAACGATATCTTAAAACCACAAACTTAAATGTTTTTGTAGAGATGTTCTGTGATAGACCAACAGACAACACATCATTGTGAAGTGGGATGAAAGTGATGCATGGTTTCCTAAATTTTAAGCAAATAAAAATCTGAAAAGTGTGGCTTGCATTTGTATTCAGCTCTCTGTACTTTGATACCTCTAAATAAAATCCAGCTAGATTTGCTGAAATGTATTTATCTATCCTCCCGAGGTCCTGTCTCTGTTGCTCTTATATCACCTCTGGCCATGATCCTGAAAAATATCTGTCAGACTTTCATGGATTATTTTGGTTGTTCATCAGCCAAGGGGAATCAAAATCTATTGAATTCCAGTTAGTGTGTCGTGGTGGAAACTATCTTTAACACGGAGCAGATGTTTTTCCTCACCATAAGGCTGCCAACACAGTCAAACAGCACATGGAAGAACTGGAGGACAGATGCAGATCCATGTCTGTGGCATGTATCAACAAAAAGACAAACAACACCACCTTGGAGAACTGCAGCAGCCTATGAAATATTAGCCAAGTGTCAAGGGTTGAAGAACTCAGCAAACAACAATTCAATTTTCTTTTCACAAAATAAATTAGATTTATTTTTCCGCTGTATTCTATTGTAGTCTCTACATGTGCAGCAGATATTTGTTGCCAAGGATTTAGTCACTCACTGAGTCCCATAACTCACTACTGACAATATTTCAATGATTTAATAACAACTATTTTAACTCTGTGTTTGCCAAAGTGTGACTTCATCTGAGGATTCATCTGAAGCGTTTATATTCTGAAACTCACATCGGACAAATTGGAGGGTTTTTTTTAGTTCCACGTTTAAATGAGAGCAAACAAAACAAAAACAAGAATAAAAGCCCTGACAGCCACTGAATAAGCTAAACGGACTGTGATTTAATAACCCATAAGACTTTTTAGTGCATGCTGCAGGATTTTGCAGATAGTTTGAATTGAGTTACCCTGCTCCAACACAGTGGTTGAGTCACCTGTTCAGCATCTCCCCAAACACTGCAAATGCCTGTTAATCACCTGCTGATTAAAATCAGGTGAGTTAAAGCAGGGAACCAACTAAAACATGCTTGATAGTGGCCCTGGAGGGATCAGGATTCCCCACCACTGAGTTAGAGGAAGAGGTGTGTGAAGGCAGGGAAAGTGTGTTTTGTTGGGAGAAAGAGATTGATTGTATTTCTTGTCATTTTTTCCAGTGGGTGTTTATGTTTGGATTAGGGGTGGGACTTGATTAAAATTAGTAAAATTGTAATTAGTTAATCTTGATTAATCACATTTTAATTATTCAAGACAATTTGCACCCAAGCTATTTTTTTTAATCAAAAATAATGATAGTGAGGCACAGATGACATAGCCACACTTTAATGAGTATATTTCTGTAACCACAAGGTCTATTTGATTACTTTGGTCTCATTATAAAGGGAACTATTGTGGGATTTGGTGGGATGTGTAAACATTAGTATATGTGTTATTGATAGACATGAAACATTGTAAATGTTGTGTACTAAACTGAAAACTAGGTGGCAGCAGAGCACAGCTAATATATACTGCTGGTCATAACATTAGAATATTATGACAAAGTTGATTTATTTCAGTAATTTCATTCAAAAAGTGAAACTTGTATATTAGATTCATTCATTACACACAGACTGATATATTTCAAATGTTTATTTCTATTATGTTGATGATTATAACTGACAACTAATGAAAATCCCAAATTCAGTATCTCAGAATATTAGAATATTGTGAAAAGGTTCTACACTGAAGACCCCTGGTGCCACACTCTAATCAGCTAATGAACTAAAACACCTGCAAAAGCCTTTAAATGGTCTCTCAGTCTAGTTCTGTAGGCTACACAATCATGGGGAAGACTGCTGACCTGACAGTTGTCCAAAAGACGACCATTGACACCTTGCACAAGGAAGGCAAGACACAAAAGGTTATTGCTAAAGAGGCTGGCTGTTCACAGAGCTCTATGTCCAAGCACATTAATAGAGAGGTGAAGGGAAGGACAAGATGTGGTAGAAAAAAGTCTACAAGCAACAGCGATAACCACACCCTGGAGAGGATTGTGGAACAAACCCCATTCAAAAATGTGGGGGAGATTCACAAAGAGTGGACTGCAGCTGGAGTCAGTGCTTCAAGGACCACCACGCACAGACGTATGAAGACATGGTTTCAGCTGTCGCAGTCCTTGTGTCAAGCTACTCTTGAACAAGAGACAGCGTCAGAAGCGTCTCACCTGGGCTAAAGACAAAAAGGACTGGACTCTGCTGAGTGGTTCTAAGTTATGTTCTCTGATGAAAGTAAATGTTGCATTTCCTTTGGAGATCAAGGTCCCAGAGTCTGGAGGAAGAGAGGAGAGGCTCAGAATCCACGTTGCTTGAGGTCCAGTGTAAAGTTTCCACAGTCAGTGATGGTTTGGGGTGCCATGTCATCTGCTGGTGTTGGTCCATTGTGTTTTCTGAGGTCCAAGGTCAACGCAGCCGTCTACCAGGAAGTTTTAGAGCACTTCATGCTTCCTGCTGCTGACCAACTTTATGGAGATGCAGATTTCATTTTCCAACAGGACTTGGCACCTGCACACAGTGCCAAAGCTACCAGTACCTGGTTTAAGGACCATGGTATCCCTGTTCTTGATTGGCCAGCAAACTGGCCTGACCTGAACCCCATAGAACATCTATGGGCTATTGTGAAGAGGAAGATGCAATACGCCAGAGCCAACAATTCAGAAGAGCTGAAGGCCACTATCAGAGCAACATGGCTCTCATAACACCTGAGCAGAGCCACAGACTGATGGACTCTATGCCACGCCACATTGCTGCAGTAATCCAGGCCAAAGGAGCGCCAACTAAATATTGATGCTGTACATGCTCATAGCTTTATGTTCAGACTTTTCAGTTGGACAACATTTCTAATAATACTTTTTTTGCATTGGTCTTCATTGATATTCTAATATTCTGAGATACTGAATTTGGGATTTTCATTAGTTGTCAGTTATAATCATCAACATTAAAGAAATAAACATGTGAAATATATCAGTATGTGTGTGATGAATGAATCTGATATACAAGTTTCACTTTTGAATGGAATTACTGAAATAAATCAACTTTGTCCTGGTATTCTAATTTTATGACCAGCACCTGTATAGAGGTGTAGTGTAGAGTTCAGGCGAAGTTCTGCCGAGAGTTACAAGATGAATGCTGTGTGTATGCTTGTCCCTCCTGCTGTAATGAAGTTCATATGGATAAAGTTACTGCCTGCCTGATTTCTACCAACTACAAAACATAACAGTAAAAAGTAGATTTTTTTCTTCCTTTCTTTTCTTCATGAAGAGCGATTTGTCATGTTTCATTTAATTGTAGTTTAGTTGTGTTTGGAGCATGTGAAAGAGGCTTATATGCTCTTGTAGCCCAGGCTTTGAAGGTTTTAGAGGTGCAGCTTGATATTTATTGATATATATGGCATGAATTTTGATGCTAAACTTTTCCGGTCCCCAGTTGGGGGGTGCTCAGGCTCAAAGGGGTAAAATTTGAACGCGTTATTTCTTTCTAATTAATTAATCATTATTACTGCGTTAAATTCCCACCCCTAGTTTAGATCTAAAGAAGCCTGGGTGTAATCTTGGAGTTATGGTTACGCATGCATAGTGGTATACTGATTGCCAGTGGCGGCCGGTGACTTTTTTTTGGGTGGGGCACTAACCACATATCACCACTAGGGGACCCCAAATTACCTTTGATTCTTATGCATCAGCGTCACACAACTGACGGTCACAGTAGCACTTCTGGCAACAAAGTTGTTCAAAAAGTTTTTGAATATATTAAGCATGTTTTTGACAAAAACATGCTTAATATTCATCCATTCACCCATATATGACACAAACTGCACACACACTTAAGGGGAGTAGGCTAATCTAATCAATAGAATCCACTTTCTACCAACACCCAATAAGCTGTAAATAAACGTGAGGCCGTAAAATAGACGCTACACGTATCCAGAATAACACACAGTGACACAACGCAAGATATTCACAGAAGCAGGTGTTTAGATTAAAGCCCAGACTCACAAACAAGAAGAATAGAAGTACCACTCTTAGTTCAAACCGTATGGAGCGGTGCTAGCCGCTAACGAGGCAGCATGCTACTTTCCTGAAGCCAAAAGCTAAAATGAGGCTTACCTGCAGGTTATGGTCATAATCCGTGTGGTGTAGTAAAAAAATCCACTCGGTTCGTGAAATTCTACATCCCAACGTAAAAGCTGAGCTGATCAGACTGTTTGCTGGCATTGTTTTGCTGGGAAAATGTCCTTGTGTAACTTCTCCCTCTGTCCTGCGTTTGTTGCTTTATTTTAATGTCTGGCTGGTCGGGTCCAAGCTCTTTAAGGCCAAGTTTTTCCTGTTGTGTCCTCCTACTAAACGGCTCGCTTTTCAAAGACGCAACTGTATTTGTTTTCTCCATAGTCAAGGTGTGCACGGCAGCAGCTACAACAACAAACAACTGAACTAGCACGACGCGCTAGCCTGTGGAAAGTTTTCGCCTCTGGGTGGGGTGAACAACCTGACCAATGAGCGATTTCCTCCCCCTGATCTGAGCAGAATTTACCCGGTGAGGCGGCGACGATCGCTAAAAGATGCGACCAAACGCTCTCCTATTCTTTCTCGTTGTGGACGGTTTGGGGACCCACTGCACATGCGCCAGTTAGCCCATATTAAGTCAATGGTAAAGATTGCTGCGCCCGCGAGAGGACACGTGACAAGTACGTCGACGATTCGGCCGTGTTAAAAGTAAATAAAAACATTATTAAACACAGATTACACACAGCACTTAGTCCATATGGTGTATAGATCGTTTAGTTTACTTTTTATGGTTTTTTAAATATATTTTGTGATTCCTATCTTCTTCTTCTCCTTCCTGTGAGACTGGTGGGGCGGCGCCCTAGCGCCCCCTATGGACGAGCCGCCACTGCTGATTGCATTATTTTACCATTCAGATGTGCCGCCCCTGACAAATGACTACTATCAACCACATTACAGCCATGTGACCCAGTTGTTAAAGGGTTAATTTATTCACCGTTGCCCTTTGCCTTGAAGGGTTGTTAGGCTGCTTTGGCTTCCAGAAGCCAAAGCAGCCACTGGCCTGGCTGCCACCAGTCACCACCAAGAGCAGCCATCTACCTGACATAGAGGCAGACCATCAGCAGAGCAGCAGTCCCCAGGCAAGAGAGGCACAGGGGGTAACACAGAACACAAATGAATGTCGAAGTCACACCAAGTATTTCTGAATCTGCATGTTAGGGTTGCTGGTTTTAGGAAATGTTTTTTATTGACATGGGATTCAATATATCGTCCTATTTTCATATCACCTTTTTGTTATAAAAAATGGAATTTTATGCTTTCTCTTTTGATGTGTGTTAAAGGTATTTAGTGCCCTCCAACTCCATCTGTAGTTTTTTCTTCAGGATGGTGTTCTGCTTGGTGCTGTGGGTGCTTACGACTGGAATGGCGCTGTGCTTAAGGAAACTAAACATGGTAAAGTTGTTCCACCCAAGTCTTCCTATGAAGAGGAGTTTCCAGAGGCCCTAAAAAACCATGCAGCTTATTTGGGTAATAACCTGTGTGCATGTATGAGTGTGTGAGCATATATAATACAATGATTCGTTTAGAGGACTGTTTAGACTTCCTAGAAGTTCTTGTGCAGGTTTTATATTTGTGACAAATTATGTGGTGACATTTCATGCTTTTTTGAGAAATCTTTTTTCTTTTTCCCCTGTGTCCTGTCCGGCTGTATAGCAATCAAAATTTATGTCTGAGTGCCGAAAACAAACCGTACAGTTTTACTCTCACATGTGGATCGTTATAGATTCAGCTATAACACCCCGCCTGATATCAGAACTTTATTAGAAGTGCTTTCGGTTGTTTTAAATCCCAACAAACACGGAGATGGAAATGAAAGAGAAAGGTGGAAGAGATCCTTCAGAAAAACTGCTGCCTGGATTTTCTCCTTTTTCACCTCATTAGCTACTTTTGAATGGAGCAGTTCAAAGGTATCCACCGCAAAAACAGCGAAGTGTGCTGCTGCCGCACGAGTGAGGTGGCATCACAGCGGGACAGGTTCTGAGCTCTGCTTAGTGCGTCAGGCATAAAGAAAAAGACAGAAAGTACCAGAATATGAGCGGACATGAAACAACCGGGCTAATTATTTTTTTTTGATTGCGCAACTTTGAGAACGTTATCGGCTACTGTTGCTGTGCGCAGGACGGAGCTTCCTGGAGCGCATCAACAATTAACGCTCTCTATCCTCTCCACCCAAAATAAATCCGCTAAGCTGAGAGTCCATATAAAAGTAATATAGGTTGAAACTGGATATTTTTTCGGGCTCCTCCTGGGTGGGGCGGTCGAGGGCTACTCTGCGTGCGTCCGTTCCAGTTTTGCTTCTGCTTTTGTCGGGTCATTGACGTGTTGGAGAGTCGGTGGGTTAACCACAGCGTTTCACACCGTGGTTAATAGTCAAACCGGTTAATCCCTGCAACCCTAATTTGATGACTTGTATAATGTACTCTGTGCATAATTTTGTATTGAATTAATTGTAAATTGGGGTTCTTGGTCATTTTAAAGATTTTTAAACAAGTCTGGGACCAGAAGTTCAGGTCAAAGCTGACTGACAGATCTACCTCCCGTTTTGCTATAGGAACTGCTATTGAATCATCTATTCTGGACAGTTAGTAATTTGACTTTATCAAGCTTAAATTTATGTTTAACTACAAATTTTATTTGTTGATATTCTAAAAATCTATTCCTGTCAATCCCATATTGGGAGACTATTGTGTTAAATGGGATAAAATCTATTCCTTCAAATATAAGTTCCAGGTGTAAGATTCCTTTACCCTTCCAATCTGAAAAGTTCATCATATTGTTGTTTTGTAAAATGTCAGGGTTGTTCCAGATGGGTGTGCACCTACATGGGATTAGTGAAGACTCTGTCATTTTTAGATATTCCCATCATGCTGCCAGAGAGGTGCTGATACTAACACTTTTAAAGCTTTCGT
This sequence comes from Aphyosemion australe, assembly GCA_006937985.1. NCBI lineage: Eukaryota > Metazoa > Chordata > Actinopteri > Cyprinodontiformes > Nothobranchiidae > Aphyosemion > Aphyosemion australe. Next base: position 129,405 of record SSNS01000683.1, on the reverse strand, counting down.
GTCTTTTAATGTTTGAGCTGATAAATGGTAGGTTCGAAAGCTCTATATTATTGCAAAGTGTCTGTTCTACATCTAACCAGGACTCGTCTAGTGGGTTAGGCTTCAACCATCTTGATCTGTATTGGAGCCTGTTGGCTAAGAAATAATGATAAAAGTTGGGTAGATCCAGCCCTCCTCTATCTTTGGTCTTCTGTAGTGTTTTAAAGGTGTCCTAGAATGCAATTAATCAACGATCTAAAACAGTTGGGTATATCCAGCCCTCCTCTATCTTTGATTTGATTTGATTTATTTATTGAGAACCTCATTAGCTCCCACCGTAGTGCTGAGCTATTCTTCCTGAGGTCTCTTTCATTTTCATTTCATTTCATTACAAACATTTTGCATACACCCCAACCCCACACATACACACACACGCATACATACATTACAAACCCATGAAGTAAAAAAAAAAATTATACCCAAACTGGCTCATTTCCAGTAAATAACTATATCTATCACACCATTTAATGTGTGAATTGAATAGTAAAATAAATAAGTATGGAGAGTTTGCCCAATTAAACAACTAAGTACATAAAAAGATGAAGAATCCTAACTAACAAAAACCAATAGGGACTGACATCTCAGCTACAGTTATGTTTCACATAGAGAATAATGGTCACAATTTAATCTTGTGTAAACAAAAAAAGTTTCAACTTCTTTTGAAAAACTCTTCTGTTATTCTCTAACAACAAAAATCTAGGTATTGCATTCCATGCAACCATGGCTCTATAATAAACTGCTTGCTGCATTTGATTAGTTGGTAACACTTTACAATAAGGTACGCAAAATAGTGCTTAGTTACTAGGGAACTACGTAGGGGTTAATGCGTAATGAAGCAGGGACTAATGGGTAGTTAACCAGTAGTTACTGGTGAAAACGCTCATCAGTCTTATTCAGGGACTAAAGGGTAGTTAACCAGTAGTTACTGGTGAAAATGCTCATCAGTCTTATTCAGGGACTAATGGGTAGTTAACCAGTAGTTAATGGTAAAAACGCTCATCAGTCTTATTCAGGGACTAGGTAGTTAACCAGTAGTTACTGCTGCAAACTCTCATTATTTTTTTGTGCTTCGTTACTAGGGAACGACTTTGGGGGTAATGAGTAATGAAGCAGGGGCTAATGGGTAGTTAACCAGTAGTTACTGGTGAAAACGCTCATCAGTCTTATTCAGGGACTAATGGGTAGTTAACCAGTAGTTACTGGTGAAAACGCTCATCAGTCTTATTCAGGGACTAATGGGTAGTTAACCAGTAGTTAATGGTGAAAACGCTCATCAGTCTTATTCAGGGACTAATGGGTAGTTAACCTGTAGTTACTGGTAAAAACGCTCATCAGTCTTATTCAGGGACTAATGGGTAGTTAACCAGTAGTTAATGGTAAAAACGCTCATCAGTCTTATTCAGGGACTAATGGGTAGTTAACCAGTAGTTACTGGTGAAAACGCTCATCAGTCTTATTCAGGACTAATGGGTAGTTAACCAGTAGTTACTGGTGAAAACGCTCATCAGTCTTATTCAGGGACTAATGGGTAGTTAACCAGTAGTTAATGGTAAAAACGCTCATCAGTCTTATTCAGGGACTAATGGGTAGTTAACCAGTAGTTACTGGTGAAAACGCTCATCAGTCTTATTTAGGGACTAATGGGTAGTTAACCTGTAGTTACTGGTAAAAACGCTCATCAGTCTTATTCAGGGACTAATGGGTAGTTAACCAGTAGTTAATGGTAAAAACGCTCATCAGTCTTATTCAGAGACTAATGGGTAGTTAACCAGTAGTTACTGGTGAAAACGCTCATCAGTCTTATTCAGGGACTAATGGGTAGTTAACCAGTAGTTACTGGTGAAAACGCTCATCAGTCTTATTCAGGGACTAATGGGTAGTTAACCAGTAGTTACTGGTGAAAACGCTCATCAGTCTTATTCAGGGACTAATGGGTAGTTAACCAGTAGTTACTGGT